>SJYW01003465.1:1804486-1830297 GCA_006410735.1 Raphicerus campestris
AGGTCATAACCAGGATACAGCCCTCCCAGTATAGCCCCTGGGCACAGGGCAGACCCAGTACAGCACCAATAACTTGAGGAGCCTTGAGGATGGGCTGGCCAACATCCTTGGAAGCCAGGAAGGCATCAGAGAGGAGGTGACATCTGAGCTGGGATTTGGAGGACAAGTGAGAGTTCTCCAGCAGAGTGTATTCTAGGCAGACAGACGAACATCCGAGGTTCAAAGGTTGAAAGGAGCCGGGCCCGTTGAGGAATGCCGATGTGTCTGTGTAGGGAGGGTTGGTGTGACTGGTCAGGACTAAGACATGGGATCTGTGCAGGACACAGCTATGTGGTTTACACACATGTGCCTTCAAGCTCACACACACCCTCTGAGGTGACTCTGTCACTGGTCTCATTCTACAGATGAGGAAACAGGCTGGGAAGTTATGTTGGGGCCAGAGGGTGATACCTCCCTGGAGAACTGTCTTAGCCCTCCAGACCCTTACACTGAGGGATTTACAGATAGGTTCCCACTGATCCATGAGCCTCCTGAGATGGTTGCAAAATTTAGTTCTGTGCACAGGTGTGCCTTTTTCTGGGGAGAGGTCTCTTGGGTCCCCAAAGGTTAAGAGGCCCCCCTGTAGGAAATGAGCAAGCACTGAGGATGTTCAGGCCATGGGGGCAGGATCTAAACGCTGAGGCTGCTCTTCCAAAATGCTAAGCACAGTGCCAGAAGCAGTGGGGATGGCCAGGGATAAAGGTCATGCTTTAGGAAGTCACTGGAGGTGAGGAAAAGGATAGGAGCACCTGGGAAGGGAGTGATGGGTGGAAACGGGACAAGATGATGAAAGAGACCATCTCATGGACTGCGTGATGGGCAAAAGGCGACAGAAGAGAGAGAGGGCAGGAGGGCCACTGGCTATGGCAATGGGGAGCTGGTTGGCAACCAGGGTTCAGGGAAGCTGGGAATGAGAGCAGGGGAGGGAGCAGGATTGCAGTTCATAGGAGGGGATGGCACGGAGGTCAAAGGGGAGATAGGAGACAACTGCGTGGCAGTGAAGGGGGGAAGGTCCTAGAAAGGATGCCTGTGAGGATGTGGGGGCTGAGCATGCTGCAGGATGAAGGGCGGCTCCGGGGAGCAGGGAGGGCGAGAGGCATGGGAGATGGGACAGAGGGTCAGGGGAGCTGTGGAGGCCTCGGTCCTGGTAGGACTCGCATCGTGTGGGCTGGTGGTTGGGGTAGTCTTTGCTATCAGACAAACCCTTCTGGGGTCATGGTGTGTTCTTTTCCCAAGGCTCTTTCTTCTTCTCTTTCTGTCTCTCCTCCAGGCACTTTTGTCCCAGAGCCAGGAGGCAGACAGAGCCAGCTGGGTGATGCTAAGGTTGGATGGTTCTGAACAGGATGTTTGCTTGCAGCCTCCCAAGCAGTGTGCTTTGCCCCCTCTCTCTGTCTTCTTTAGACTGTACTCAGTCTGCTTTTTTTTTCCCCTAGTGTAAAAATAATGGCTTTGGATGACATGACATCAGGTATTGATCTAAAGGATGAGAATTAAACAGTTCTGTGTCTCTGGAACAAAAGAGAGTGAAACCATTGTGGCTCACAATACCTGGGGAGGCCAGCGTGGGCTTCTCAATGAGAAGAGCCAGGATGGGGACTTCTTAAAAAATGAAAATACGTTCAGAGAAGAGAAAACATTCTTCCTGACTCCTTGATGATGGACAGTGCCCTCATCAAGGCTGGGAGATGATCAGCCACATCTAAACGGGGCTTCTGAAAGTCCTTTCCTCCATGATAGGGGTTCCAACCTGTACCCCACTTCTGCATTTCTGTCTCTCTCTCTCACCGCATCTCTTTCTCCTTATCTTCCTCTCTCTCTCTTCCTCTCTGTCTCTCTCTGTCTCAGTCTCCCTCTGTCTCTTCCCTCTCTGTCTCTCTCTGTCTCTGTCTCCCTCTGTCTCTCTGACTCTTCTCTCTATATCTCTCTGTCTTTCTCCCCTCCCTCACACCCCCTCCCCATCCCCTCCTCATTTTAACTTATGGACTCAGGAGCTGGCATCTGGCCCGTACCTGGCCCTGTCCCCTGCAACCTGGGCTCCCTGTTCATTTCCCTTTCCTCCCCACCCTGGGCTCTGTATTGATTTATCACAAACACCTCCTGACAGCTGTGCTCAGTCTGATCCCTGCTTTGCTCAGCAGCATAAAAAAATAAGAGCTACAAATGGCTCCTTCCCCTGCTAGGGCTCCAATTCCAGTCCTGAATGGCTGGAGCGATTTCCAATTTGGAGACAGAATTCAAACCTAGATGGCAGCAGTCAAGGACGAGGAGGTGGCCCAGGGGGCTGGGGAAGGGTGGCTGGGACAGGCCACTGAGGGTGCCGGTTCTCCCTTGCTCTGACTTCAAGTGACCATCAACTCCCTTGCCCTCTGGGGCCAGGGGTCAGAGCTAACTTGCCCAGAAGCCTTGAGGAGCTGCCTGTGAGTGGGGAGCCCCTTATGAAGCCTACTCCCCAGTCTGGGCACCAGATTGCTCAGACCTGGGACAGAACAGAAAACAGAACAGTATGCGACAGCGGGGAGTGTCTGTCCGTCGAGGGGTGGGTGTCTCTACAGGGTGGGGTGCAGGCCAGGCTGGGGAGGACAAGCCCGGAGCACCTCAGGACCCTCTGTACTGTTGTCTGGACCCTCCTGCCTCGCATGGGCATTAGGAACTATGGTTGAAGTGAAATGGGATTCTGTGATCTTTTCTGCAATGCCCATGAAGGACCTCAGCTAAAACCTGTATAGTCTCCAGCAGGTAGACATAGAAAACCATGAGAATGGCAGAGAAGCCACAGCCTGAACTCAGTTCAGAAAGCCTGTGATGCCATGCCTGTCTTCTGGGAGCTTCTGATCTCTTTGGAGATCAGGAGTCTGCNAACTCCAGGACTCTCGAGAGCTGGTCCTACTGCTGAGCTGCACATCATCGCAAGGGTCCCTGGCCCACCCTCTCAGAGAATGAGTGGCAGGGTCCTGGCAGGAGGCGGCACTTCCCGATATGCAGGGTCTTTGATTAGAGTCTCAGAGCCTACCCCCAGGTGAGTTCTCAAAGGCTCTGCCAATGAGCTGGGTGGAATCAGGGAGACAAGATTCAAATTTAGAGAAGGAGAGCCTAGGAGAGGGCAGGTCCCCAAGGGAGGCAATTCCCAAGGGTGGCCGTGCTCAGGGCAGCCTCCTGGGAAGGCAGGCAGGCAGAGGCCAGAAAGGCCCTGGACACAGAGCCAGGAAATGAGGGCTTGATTCTGGCTTGACTGCTGGTTAGCTCTGTGGCCTCAGGGAAGCCCCTTAACTGCTTCACCTTGAAAGTGAGGATTAAAAATATCTGTTTTATCTAATACAAAGGCTGTGGTCAGATTAGGCAAGTGTCAAAATGCTCTGTGAATTCTGAAGTGGAAAGAAGTGAACTCTGAAGTAGAAATGAAGGGGCTGTGTGTAAGGGTTTTTTCTTGGGAGCTGGAGCCCAGGGCAGTCAGTTTATTTCCTCACCACAGGGCCCTCTGAGGGAGTGGGAGCCCACTGGAGATGAGCCAGGGGCTGTTCTGATGGAAGGGCTCCGGGTGGGGGGTTCAGCCTTAGAGGGCCAGTGAGAAGTTCCATGTGCATCTCTGCCTTGTCGTCTGGGCCTTTAGGCAGCAGTCTAGGGNGTCAGTTTATTTCCTCACCACAGGGCCCTCTGAGGGAGTGGGAGCCCACTGGAGATGAGCCAGGGGCTGTTCTGATGGAAGGGCTCCGGGTGGGGGGTTCAGCCTTAGAGGGCCAGTGAGAAGTTCCATGTGCATCTCTGCCTTGTCGTCTGGGCCTTTAGGCAGCAGTCTAGGGAGGACCAGATAGATCTGGGCCCAAGGCCCTGTCACACACCACCATGGGCTGTAGTTCTCTCACCTGTAAAGCAGGAATAAGGTTCCTGTGAATCAATGTACAGAAGGCATCCAGCTCAGGACCTGACCACACTCCCTTCCTTTCCCTGTGCACATAAATATCAAACAACACAGCCTATCAGGAAGATCCAGATCTTTGCTGCACCCTCCGTGTGATTCCTGGCTGTCAGAAAATCTCAAGTAGATCCATGCAGGGCCTAAGAAAGAAGAGACATACTGGGTTCTTCTATCTTATCAACACCAGTTGCAAGAAATCAGGAGCTGAGGTGAGACAGGGAGCCCTGGGAAACATGACTAGGAACCTGCCTTGCCAGGCAAAAGGTCCCTCCACCAGTGGCTCCCACCCTGACCTCTTGATGCCCTTGTCTCCAGCACCTTTTTGACAGCCTTGTTCTGGGAAGAAAGCACCCCAGAAATATGTAATTGATCTCACCTCTTGCCAGTTCTTAACCTGGGCTTTTCGGCAGGAGAAGATGCCTGATTAGAATATCTCTGAAGAGGGCAGTGAGTTATAGTAATGGACACTCTTCTAGCTGTCTCTCCCGCTCATAAATCTATCCCCCTCTGAATGTGCAGATGGTCCATAATCGTCCATCACGCCGGAGTTCAGCACCGGACAGCTCCCGGGTGGTTTTTTTCCTAGGAGGCTCCTTTTTCTGCAAGCTAAACGGAACTGCGGCTCCGCACAGCCTCTCCCTGTGATGGAGTGCAAGCAGTCCAGCCGTCAGGAATGATTTAAGGGAGAATGAACAATAAATATCCAAGAGGTTGGAGCTCAGAGCAGGGAGGCAAAGAAGGCGCTTCTGCAGCTGTACTTACATTTCTGTTGTTCTTTTCATTTATGTTTAAATTTTATTTTATTTCGTGTTAGAGGGACAGCGGATGTTCACATCCTGGGAAGGGGTTGGTCTTGACTGACCTTTCTAAGGAGCTCCCTCTGCCCCCATCACAATGATGAGTGAAGGACTGAGGTCAAGGCGCCATTCTGTTGGGGGAAATGTAAGTGACTGGGCCGTTGACATTTAGGGATAAATAAGCTCTCTGAAATCTTACCGGGCTCACTGACAAGTCCCTCTGAAGTTAAAGCTGTATCTCTTGATGAAATGGCCCAAGATGTTCCCCACTTTCCTACTGCAGATGGGCCCAGGAAAGCCCAGCCCAACAGGCTGCCCCTCCTGTGAGGCTCCCAGAGAGGAGCCCACTACTCTGCCTCCCCTGGGAAGGACCAGGGGCAAGCATCTCACCTGTGGCTAGTCCTTTTTCAGTGTCTCCTGCCTGCTCCTGCCCTGGCTAGGCTCGCACAACAGGAATGGGCAGAAGTGCCATTGCCCATTGCCTGGGGTGGGGATCGGCTCAGGACTTGGCATTCCTGAAAGGCTTCATTGTTGTCCACAAAGAGCTGCTGTGCCCGGGGTGCTAAACATGTCAGCTGCATGTCCTACCGTGCCCAGAGCCTTCATTACAGGGCTTGTCCTCTGCACACACACAGAGGAGTCCCCGGGACCATGACCTCGCCATGGCCTGAGGGCAGCATTTCACAGCTGTCCACCCCTTCCCTCTCCTGTCTCCCCGCCCAGAGGCAGAGGAGCCAGGGCTGGACTGCGAGGGTGATGAATGAGCGCCTGCCTCCTACAGGTGCTGGCCCACTCTGCCAGGTGGTGCCTTAGAGCTGGGTGGGCAGACTGCCTGCACTCCCCTCTCCACGCCCCTCCCCACCCTCTCCAAGGGCCTCTCTCCCCCAACCCAGGAACCAGACCCTCTGAACTCTGGGCTGGGGGAGGATTTCAGTGCACAGTGCTGGGGACATGGGCCAGATACCTGTAGCATCAACTACCTGCCCACCACCAGAGGGGCTGCCCCCAGAAGGTGGGAGGTGAGCCACAGGCCTGTCTCTCAAGATGGAGGGGGGAGCTGCCAAGGGGAGTGCCTGGCACTGGCTGCACCTCCTCGCCAACCCTCAGAAATGGAGTTCCCCTCGGAGGTTTCCTTGTGCCCCTGGGTGCCCACTGGAGAGCAGCACTTTCCCTGAAAGCTGAAGGGCCATCACTCTTCTCCTCCACCAAAGGCAGCCTGTCCAGAGCCACCACCAGCTCATGGCAGAATTGCTTCTCTGTGCTCCCTCCTGGGCATGACAGCTACCAAACCCCCACAGCCAGCGATTCTGAGGCCCCTGAAGGGAGGTCCAGAGAGGGGGCAAGAATGCCTCCTACCCATCAGTCCCCGGACCTGACCCACATGCTTAGATGGTGTGGCAGGCAGAAGGATGCCGCGGAGGGGCCAGCTGTTGTCACCGCAGCAGGCAGCATCCCCCTCTCCCCCCGTGAGGGGCTCAGCAAGAAGTGGGCTTCCTCTCCACAGCTCCCACAGAGGCACTTGAGTGGTTCCATTCCTCCTAGAAGTGGGCACCTGAAGATTTGCAGATAGCCTAGAAATGCAAGATCCTGAGTTCTCATCCTGCCCCGCCAGCTTGACAGCACAAAGTCCAAACAATTGGTCTCCCTTCACTGTGTGCATCTGTGCACTAATGATGCCTGGCTTGGGCTCATGTTGGTGGATCGCTCCACGCACCACCGGCCATGGGCAGGACACGCCGCTCTCATCAGCTCTCAGCAAGCAGTCGTCTCTGGCCGGGGCAGAAGAGCACTGCGTTGTGGCACTGCCTCCTCTGCAATCCTGGCAGCAGTGAGAGCAAGAAGACAATGAGGTGTGAGCGCCCAGGACAGGGAGGCTTGGAGTGGGGGTCCAGGTGGGCAGACAGGTACAGCCACAGGGTACCAGTGCCTGTTGGTGGCCTTGCTGCCNTTTTTCCTAGGAGGCTCCTTTTTCTGCAAGCTAAACGGAACTGCGGCTCCGCACAGCCTCTCCCTGTGATGGAGTGCAAGCAGTCCAGCCGTCAGGAATGATTTAAGGGAGAATGAACAATAAATATCCAAGAGGTTGGAGCTCAGAGCAGGGAGGCAAAGAAGGCGCTTCTGCAGCTGTACTTACATTTCTGTTGTTCTTTTCATTTATGTTTAAATTTTATTTTATTTCGTGTTAGAGGGACAGCGGATGTTCACATCCTGGGAAGGGGTTGGTCTTGACTGACCTTTCTAAGGAGCTCCCTCTGCCCCCATCACAATGATGAGTGAAGGACTGAGGTCAAGGCGCCATTCTGTTGGGGGAAATGTAAGTGACTGGGCCGTTGACATTTAGGGATAAATAAGCTCTCTGAAATCTTACCGGGCTCACTGACAAGTCCCTCTGAAGTTAAAGCTGTATCTCTTGATGAAATGGCCCAAGATGTTCCCCACTTTCCTACTGCAGATGGGCCCAGGAAAGCCCAGCCCAACAGGCTGCCCCTCCTGTGAGGCTCCCAGAGAGGAGCCCACTACTCTGTCTCCCCTGGGAAGGACCAGGGGCAAGCAGCTCACCTGTGGCTAGTCCTTTTTCAGTGTCTCCTGCCTGCTCCTGCCCTGGCTAGGCTCGCACAACAGGAATGAACAGAAGTGCCATTGCCCATTGCCTGGGGTGGGGATCGGCTCAGGACTTGGCATTCCTGAAAGGCTTCATTGTTGTCCACAAAGAGCTGCTGTGTCCGGGGTGCTAAACATGTCAGCTGCATGTCCTACCGTGCCCGGAGCCTTCATTACAGGGCTTGTCCTCTGCACACACACAGAGGAGTCCCCGGGACCATGACCTCGCCATGGCCTGAGGGCAGCATTTCACAGCTGTCCACCCCTTCCCTCTCCTGTCTCCCCGCCCAGAGGCAGAGGAGCCAGGGCTGGACTGCGAGGGTGATGAATGAGCGCCTGCCTCCTACAGGTGCTGGCCCACTCTGCCAGGTGGTGCCTTAGAGCTGGGTGGGCAGACTGCCTGCGCTCCCCTCTCCACGCCCCTCCCCACCCTCTCCAAGGGCCTCTCTCCCCCAACCCAGGAACCAGACCCTCTGAACTCTGGGCTGGGGGAGGATTTCAGTGCACAGTGCTGGGGACATGGGCCAGATACCTGTAGCATCAACTACCTGCCCACCACCAGAGGGGCTGCCCCCAGAAGGTGGGAGGTGAGCCACAGGCCTGTCTCTCAAGATGGAGGGGGGAGCTGCCAAGGGGAGTGCCTGGCACTGGCTGCACCTCCTCGCCAACCCTCAGAAATGGAGTTCCCCTCGGAGGTTTCCTTGTGCCCCTGGGTGCCCACTGGAGAGCAGCACTTTCCCTGAAAGCTGAAGGGCCATCACTCTTCTCCTCCACCAAAGGCAGCCTGTCCAGAGCCACCACCAGCTCATGGCAGAATTGCTTCTCTGTGCTCCCTCCTGGGCATGACAGCTACCAAACCCCCACAGCCAGCGATTCTGAGGCCCCTGAAGGGAGGTCCAGAGAGGGGGCAAGAATGCCTCCTACCCATCAGTCCCCGGACCTGACCCACATGCTTAGATGGTGTGGCAGGCAGAAGGATGCCGCGGAGGGGCCAGCTGTTGTCACCGCAGCAGGCAGCATCCCCCTCTCCCCCCGTGAGGGGCTCAGCAAGAAGTGGGCTTCCTCTCCACAGCTCCCACAGAGGCACTTGAGTGGTTCCATTCCTCCTAGAAGTGGGCACCTGAAGATTTGCAGATAGCCTAGAAATGCAAGATCCTGAGTTCTCATCCTGCCCCGCCAGCTTGACAGCACAAAGTCCAAACAATTGGTCTCCCTTCACTGTGTGCATCTGTGCACTAATGATGCCTGGCTTGGGCTCATGTTGGTGGATCGCTCCACGCACCACCGGCCATGGGCAGGACACGCCGCTCTCATCAGCTCTCAGCAAGCAGTCGTCTCTGGCCGGGGCAGAAGAGCACTGCGTTGTGGCACTGCCTCCTCTGCAATCCTGGCAGCAGTGAGAGCAAGAAGACAATGAGGTGTGAGCGCCCAGGACAGGGAGGCTTGGAGTGGGGGTCCAGGTGGGCAGACAGGTACAGCCACAGGGTACCAGTGCCTGTTGGTGGCCTTGCTGCCGCCCGTGCAGCGTCTTTTCTTGGCTAAGTGCACTGCTCTCACTACCACCCAACATGCTGGACTAGGAAAGGGGCTTAAAACCTCAATTTCTGATACAGTTGACACCTAGTAACCAGTTTCCATTCTCCATCCCAGGGCAGGCTTCCCTGGGGTCTACAGGAATGGTGGGAGAGGGACTGCCCCTTGTCTGTGCTGCAGCAATGACTTAACACCAGTAGTAAGAGATGAGGGCTCCTGGAACCAACTCTCCATGCCCCTGGAGCCTCTGTGAGAAGTCCTGGCCCAGTGTTTCTCTTACCAAGATCTGGATCATGGACAACAACGGCAGATCTTATATCATTACACACCAATTCTGTGTCTTTCACACACTTTCTTTCCAACCCCAGTGACAATGGGATCAGAATGATAGGCGTCCCTGTTTGGCACCCACAGCACTGTGGCTTAGGGTGCCTGACAGCTTTGCCTGAGCTCCACATCCACTGTATTTCTTACTTTCAAGCCAATGGCTGTGACAAGCAAGCATGGGGCCGATTGTCCACACCCCATGCCAGCCAATCTCATATCCTTCCCTGAGTGCTTTGCAATTGCTAGAGCTGGAAAGCAGTCTTCCAGGCACAGGACTTTGGAATCACAGCACTGTGCATTAACTTACGAAGCATCCCAGACCCCCTCTGTGGACCCAAAGACAACTCTGGGTATTCTCTACCCAGATGTGTGGTGTAGTTGGGTATACACAGGTGCAGCTGGGGCTTTGAGACCAGTGAACCTGCTTAGGAATGTTTGTCTTGGTGACTGGCTATCTGGGCTCCTTCCCTTTCCATCCCAACCCTTCGGCATCTCGATCACCTGCTGTTGCCTTTGGACCCTATGTGACGTGGGTTTCATTATTCCCAGGAAAACAAGTTTCATTTAGGAGCCAGGTCCTTAGCTCTTCCCTCCGCTCCACTGCCCCTGGTTGGGTCTGCTCCATGTGGGGAAGCAAACTAACTTTTATTAAGAGCTTGCTAGGTGCCAGGCTCTGTGCTGGGAACTGTGCCTGGGCACACTGCCTAGGCCAACTCATTGAGTGGCTTGGCATGTTCTGCCAGCCCTTCAGCATTACAGTCTCGGTGAGACCATAACCTGCTTGCCTTAGTTCCACGGCAGGCGCTCTGTAGAACTGCTCTTGCTCTCTCTCTTGGTTGGGGTGCTTGTCCTCTCCCGCCCCCCGTATTTATCACTCCTTCTGAGACACATCATGAATCCCACCCTTGACAGTGTATGCCCTGTTATCTCTCTACTTGCACCCACCTCTTCTTTCCTTACCCCAACATTGTTCTGTGTCAACTCTTGCATTTTTAAAGTTAGTAACAGACATGCATGCTGATTTGAGAGCATGTTACAAAGGTGCGTGCTAGCTCCTGCATTAGAATGCAGATTCCTAAAGCCTTTGGCATCCTCTAGTCTCCATTTCTCAGTCTCTCTGTGCCTCATCCGTTTTTCCTTCTTGTCTCTGTCTCTCCCTCCCTCTATCTGATGTGTCTTCTCCATGAGTCCAGGGGCCACGATACATTTCTGATGAGAACTAATTCACCTGCTCTTCATGGAAAACTTAGACCTGGAGGTTTCTTTGCCATGCCTCAAGGTCGCTTTGTGTCTCAGCTCAGCTGAGTAGGTGTGTCAGGGCAGGGTCCAGAGGGGACAGGGGCCCCGAGCTCAGCAGCCGCTGCCTCCCTGAGACCTGCTGCAACAGCAAGAAAGCGCCTTGCCCATGAGTTTGGTTTCCTTCCCTGGTGTTGTGGAGTTGGCATTTTATACAAGGAGAACACAGGTGGATCCCTGGCATCCCCGGATCTTTGTAGGTGGGGATCCACCTTTAGAAGATGACAGGGTCCCTCTGTGTCCTGAGCTCCAACTCCTCATTTGAGCACAATAGGCTTCAAGCCCAGCTGTCTTTTTCAGCCCATCTGAATCTGAAACACAAAGGCCATGAATCAAATTGATACGTGGCGTTTCATGGCATGTGGGTATCGGCAGTGGTGGCATGTGAAGGCTTCCTCTCCAGGGACCCAAGTGCACCTGTGGTGGCTTCTCGCAGTGCCTCCCGTTACCTCTAGGACCTGAAGTCGCTGTAATGGAGGCTCCTGGCAGAATGTGCCAAACTCACTGAATGTGCCGAGAAGGTGGCTCCCCAGGGGCATGAGCAATCCATTTCCCGCTTACCTATTAGTGCCGGCAAGAGCCAGGCTGTGACACACAGAAGTAGGGCGGCTCCTCAGAGCCGTGCCTGCTGCAAACAGTAGCAATCCTGCTCCAGGATTTTAGGGGGAAAGACAGATATGCACAGAGCAGGCAGGCAGAGCTCACAGCTGTGAGGTGCACTGTTTCTGGGTTGAAGGCTCTATCGGAAACTCAGCGGCAGGCAGCAAGCAGCTGTTCTCCAGACGCACCCAGGGAAGGCGGTGGGGAGTGCTCTCAGGGCTCCTCGCGCAGGATCTGGGATACATCAGAGGAAGGATTTTCTCTGGCAGTGGGGTTGGTTTGCCAAGGGAGAGAGAGCATGGGGAACATCTTACCAAGAAGCACTTTAAAATTGTACCAATTCTCTTGATGAGGACGGTCAAAGAGGGTCCCTGCCTCGAGGCAGGAGAATGGCGGAATGAGCATCGTCAAGTCTGTTCTCCAAGCAGGAAGATCTGGGGTCCTGCTGGACAGCCATGGCACCAGGGGCCCTGAGTCTGCTGCTGGCCCTGGTGGTGGGCTGTCTGCAGAACCTTCCTGTCCTGGGGCTTGGGCCACAGTCAGCACCAAGAGGGACTCTGTGGGGAGTGATCCTCAGCCCTCTCCCCCCAGAGGCCACAGTCATAGCTGTCAGATAGCAAACCCACCACAGCCTTCTGGAAAGGTGTCCACATCTCAGGAGCCACAGGCCACACACATGGTCCAGCACCACAGGACACACCAGCCAGCCCAGGTTGCCATCAGCAGTAATTTGCCCAGGGCCCTCCAGCGAGCCGATCTTCAGCTTTGCACCTGGAAACCAGGCCGAGGCCTCCTGGGTAATGGCTGCTTGGGCCAGCCAGGGGGGTTGTACTGGGTGGTCACCGAGTATCTCCCAAGTGGCCAGCAAGAGCCTCCCTGCTCTCTCTCCCTCTCCCACCTCTCTCACTCCCAGCCTCTTACCTGTTTCGTCTCTTCCTTTCTTCTGAGGCCCACCGCCAAGCCCCCAGGTTCCCTCCTTCTTTGGGTAATGAAGGTCTGACTGCTCTTCCTGGCTCCAATATGTCAAAACTTCGTGGCATTAAAGAAACACGGGGAAAACCATCTGGGAAGTAGGTCATGTAAAAAAAAAACAACAACCTGCCTATAATTAAACCAGCTCCTTGCAGGGGGCTGTCTCCGGAAGAGCCGAAATCCAGCAACCCAGCATCAGTTTCCTCCCCCCACCTCCCCACATCTTCCTTCCTTACAAAGAAAGTCTCAAGATGCAACACTAGGCACACAATTTTCCAACAAAACCCATCAGGCAAGTAATGAAAACATCACGATGTTGGTACTTTGACTGCCTCTTGACTGCACTATTGAGAAAGGAAGATGGGAGGTGTGGGGGTGCAGACTGTGGCAGCAAGAGCTGGAGGCATTGGCTGTGCTTCCATGAAGCAGACCTCCCCGGCGTGTTTGGCCTTGCAGTTTCGTTTTCTGGATTTTAATATGTGATTGGTGGTGTCCTCTGGGTTAGAGTGCTGGATGCTCCATGACGGTCTCCTCTCCTCAACCCCATGCTGTTTTTCTTCCTGGCCACTGGGTTAGCAAATGACACCTGAGCCATCCCGATCTTTAGGTCCAGAATACTTTTATTTCACTCATGACAAAAATTAGTCCTTGCAAGAGCCCAGCTGACAACTCTCAGGAGCTTCTGTCTCTCATAAAACTTGCTGACGGCAGGCAGACACTTCACAGGAGGAAGATTTACTAACAATGTGCTGGAGGTTTTTCCAATCCATGAAGTGATTGTTTTCAAAGGAGGAGGTGGGGTGGGGGGAGTTATTTCTAGATACAACAAAGTGGTAAAGCTTAACTTTCATTCTCAGAAAAAATCATTATGAAACCAAGTGATTAAGACTTGGGAGTTAGTGTCTAGTGTGGTAACTGTCTTGCTGATGTAAAGGGCAAGACTTGTCAGTCACTTCCAATCTCCTTCCCTGCCAATAGAGTGGCCCAGATGGATGACAAGAATGCCACCCGTGACTCACCTTGACCTTATCAAAGACTGTCATTTTTTTAAATTAAAGATTGCAATTCTAACCACATAGCAAGGTTCTAAACAATGTACTGGTTATCCAGGAAGCAACTAGTTGATAAGGAGAAGTTGAGGGCTCAGGGACACCTTGCCAATTTGCAAACAATCTCAGGTCTATGTTTTCAACCCAAGAAGGCACAAATTTTGTCCCCTTTTTGGTTCCACCGGAGAGATTCTCTTTTCTAGAATGCCCTTCCACACATACCAGTCACTTTCCATATTTGCTCCAACCTTGATTGCCAGCGTAGTTCTCTGGGTGGACCCAAACCACCAGCCCTCTGAATGGAAGCCATGTGTGCTCACTGACACCCCTGTCCTGAGTGAGCTTCCCAGCAGGGGCCTCCCTGGATTGTAACGGCATCCTTGTTCCGAGTTTGGCGTGAGCTAAGCCAAGGCCTCAAATACTGTGCATTGACTTGACTGTAGAATCAATAGCAACTTCCTTATGGCCATTTTGTTTGGAGATAAACATCTAAAGTTTGATGCATTGGGTCTGGTTTTGTGGAAAGAGCGCAGACTTTGGAATGCGAATGACCTGGGTCTGCAATTTCAGCCAGGCTGCATGCTGACCGTGCGGCCTTGGACAAGTGACAATCCCAGTGTCCCAGCCTCTTTGTCTGAGTGATGGGGCAGCTGTTGGGGGGTGGNCAGCTCTCAGCAAGCAGTCGTCTCTGGCCGGGGCAGAAGAGCACTGCGTTGTGGCACTGCCTCCTCTGCAATCCTGGCAGCAGTGAGAGCAAGAAGACAATGAGGTGTGAGCGCCCAGGACAGGGAGGCTTGGAGTGGGGGTCCAGGTGGGCAGACAGGTACAGCCACAGGGTACCAGTGCCTGTTGGTGGCCTTGCTGCCGCCCGTGCAGCGTCTTTTCTTGGCTAAGTGCACTGCTCTCACTACCACCCAACATGCTGGACTAGGAAAGGGGCTTAAAACCTCAATTTCTGATACAGTTGACACCTAGTAACCAGTTTCCATTCTCCATCCCAGGGCAGGCTTCCCTGGGGTCTACAGGAATGGTGGGAGAGGGACTGCCCCTTGTCTGTGCTGCAGCAATGACTTAACACCAGTAGTAAGAGATGAGGGCTCCTGGAACCAACTCTCCATGCCCCTGGAGCCTCTGTGAGAAGTCCTGGCCCAGTGTTTCTCTTACCAAGATCTGGATCATGGACAACAACGGCAGATCTTATATCATTACACACCAATTCTGTGTCTTTCACACACTTTCTTTCCAACCCCAGTGACAATGGGATCAGAATGATAGGTGTCCCTGTTTGGCACCCACAGCACTGTGGCTTAGGGTGCCTGACAGCTTTGCCTGAGCTCCACATCCACTGTATTTCTTACTTTCAAGCCAATGGCTGTGACAAGCAAGCATGGGGCCGATTGTCCACACCCCATGCCAGCCAATCTCATATCCTTCCCTGAGTGCTTTGCAATTGCTAGAGCTGGGAAGCAGTCTTCCAGGCACAGGACTTTGGAATCACAGCACTGTGCATTAACTTACGAAGCATCCCAGACCCCCTCTGTGGACCCAAAGACAACTCTGGGTATTCTCTACCCAGATGTGTGGTGTAGTTGGGTATACACAGGTGCAGCTGGGGCTTTGAGACCAGTGAACCTGCTTAGGAATGTTCGTCTTGGTGACTGGCTATCTGGGCTCCTTCCCTTTCCATCCCAACCCTTCGGCATCTCGTTCACCTGCTGTTGCCTTTGGACCCTATGTGACATGGGTTTCATTATTCCCAGGAAAACAAGTTTCATTTAGGAGCCAGGTCCTTAGCTCTTCCCTCCGCTCCACTGCCCCTGGTTGGGTCTGCTCCATGTGGGGAAGCAAACTAACTTTTATTAAGAGCTTGCTAGGTGCCAGGCTCTGTGCTGGGAACTGTGCCTGGGCACACTGCCTAGGCCAACTCATTGAGTGGCTTGGCATGTTCTGCCAGCCCTTCAGCATTACAGTCTCGGTGAGACCATAACCTGCTTGCCTTAGTTCCACGGCAGGCGCTCTGTAGAACTGCTCTTGCTCTCTCTCTTGGTTGGGGTGCTTCTCCTCTCCCGCCCCCTGTATTTATCACTCCTTCTGAGACACATCATGAATCCCACCCTTGACAGTGTATGCCCTGTTATCTCTCTACTTGCACCCACCTCTTCTTTCCTTACCCCAACATTGTTCTGTGTCAACTCTTGCATTTTTAAAGTTAGTAACAGACATGCATGCTGATTTGAGAGCATGTTACAAAGGTGCGTGCTAGCTCCTGCATTAGAATGCAGATTCCTAAAGCCTTTGGCATCCTCTAGTCTCCATTTCTCAGTCTCTCTGTGCCTGGTAAATACTCATCCGTTTTTCCTTCTTGTCTCTGTCTCTCCCTCCCTCTATCTGATGTGTCTTCTCCATGAGTCCAGGGGCCACGATACATTTCTGATGAGAACTAATTCACCTGCTCTTCATGGAAAACTTAGACCTGGAGGTTTCTTTGCCATGCCTCAAGGTCGCTTTGTGTCTCAGCTCAGCTGAGTAGGTGTGTCAGGGCAGGGTCCAGAGGGGACAGGGGCCCCGAGCTCAGCAGCCGCTGCCTCCCTGAGACCTGCTGCAACAGCAAGAAAGCGCCTTGCCCATGAGTTTGGTTTCCTTCCCTGGTGTTGTGGAGTTGGCATTTTATACAAGGAGAACACAGGTGGATCCCTGGTATCCCCGGATCTTTGTAGGTGGGGATCCACCTTTAGAAGATGACAGGGTCCCTCTGTGTCCTGAGCTCCAACTCCTCATTTGAGCACAATAGGCTTCAAGCCCAGCTGTCTTTTTCAGCCCATCTGAATCTGAAACACAAAGGCCATGAATCAAATTGATACGTGGCGTTTCATGGCATGTGGGTATCGGCAGTGGTGGCATGTGAAGGCTTCCTCTCCAGGGACCCAAGTGCACCTGTGGTGGCTTCTCGCAGTGCCTCCCGTTACCTCTAGGACCTGAAGCCGCTGTAATGGAGGCTCCTGGCAGAATGTGCCAAACTCACTGAATGTGCCGAGAAGGTGGCTCCCCAGGGGCATGAGCAATCCATTTCCCGCTTACCTATTAGTGCCGGCGAGAGCCAGGCTGTGACACACAGAAGTAGGGCGGCTCCTCAGAGCCGTGCCTGCTGCAAACAGTAGCAATCCTGCTCCAGGATTTTAGGGGGAAAGACAGATATGCACAGAGCAGGCAGGCAGAGCTCACAGCTGTGAGGTGCACTGTTTCTGGGTTGAAGGCTCTATCGGCAACTCAGCGGCAGGCAGCAAGCAGCTGTTCTCCAGACGCACCCAGGGAAAGCGGTGGGGAGTGCTCTCAGGGCTCCTCGCGCAGGATCTGGGATACATCAGAGGAAGGATTTTCTCTGGCAGTGGGGTTGGTTTGCCAAGGGAGAGAGAGCATGGGGAACATCTTACCAAGAAGCACTTTAAAATTGTACCAATTCTCTTGATGAGGACGGTCAAAGAGGGTCCCTGCCTCGAGGCAGGAGAATGGCGGAATGAGCATCGTCAAGTCTGTTCTCCAAGCAGGAAGATCTGGGGTCCTGCTGGACAGCCATGGCACCAGGGGCCCTGAGTCTGCTGCTGGCCCTGGTGGTGGGCTGTCTGCAGAACCTTCCTGTCCTGGGGCTTGGGCCACAGTCAGCACCAAGAGGGACTCTGTGGGGAGTGATCCTCAGCCCTCTCCCCCCAGAGGCCACAGTCATAGCTGTCAGATAGCAAACCCACCACAGCCTTCTGGAAAGGTGTCCACATCTCAGGAGCCACAGGCCACACACATGGTCCAGCACCACAGGACACACCAGCCAGCCCAGGTTGCCATCAGCAGTAATTTGCCCAGGGCCCTCCAGCGAGCCGATCTTCAGCTTTGCACCTGGAAACCAGGCCGAGGCCTCCTGGGTAATGGCTGCTTGGGCCAGCCAGGGGGGTTGTAC
This sequence comes from Raphicerus campestris, assembly GCA_006410735.1. Lineage (NCBI taxonomy): Eukaryota > Metazoa > Chordata > Mammalia > Artiodactyla > Bovidae > Raphicerus > Raphicerus campestris. The sequence goes on from SJYW01003465.1 coordinate 1,821,563, forward strand.
TGGGTGGTCACCGAGTATCTCCCAAGTGGCCAGCAAGAGCCTCCCTGCTCTCTCTCCCTCTCCCACCTCTCTCACTCCCAGCCTCTTACCTGTTTCGTCTCTTCCTTTCTTCTGAGGCCCACCGCCAAGCCCCCAGGTTCCCTCCTTCTTTGGGTAATGAAGGTCTGACTGCTCTTCCTGGCTCCAATATGTCAAAACTTCGTGGCATTAAAGAAACACGGGGAAAACCATCTGGGAAGTAGGTCATGTAAAAAAAAAACAACAACCTGCCTATAATTAAACCAGCTCCTTGCAGGGGGCTGTCTCCGGAAGAGCCGAAATCCAGCAACCCAGCATCAGTTTCCTCCCCCCACCTCCCCACATCTTCCTTCCTTACAAAGAAAGTCTCAAGATGCAACACTAGGCACACAATTTTCCAACAAAACCCATCAGGCAAGTAATGAAAACATCACGATGTTGGTACTTTGACTGCCTCTTGACTGCACTATTGAGAAAGGAAGATGGGAGGTGTGGGGGTGCAGACTGTGGCAGCAAGAGCTGGAGGCATTGGCTGTGCTTCCATGAAGCAGACCTCCCCGGCGTGTTTGGCCTTGCAGTTTCGTTTTCTGGATTTTAATATGTGATTGGTGGTGTCCTCTGGGTTAGAGTGCTGGATGCTCCATGACGGTCTCCTCTCCTCAACCCCATGCTGTTTTTCTTCCTGGCCACTGGGTTAGCAAATGACACCTGAGCCATCCCGATCTTTAGGTCCAGAATACTTTTATTTCACTCATGACAAAAATTAGTCCTTGCAAGAGCCCAGCTGACAACTCTCAGGAGCTTCTGTCTCTCATAAAACTTGCTGACGGCAGGCAGACACTTCACAGGAGGAAGATTTACTAACAATGTGCTGGAGGTTTTTCCAATCCATGAAGTGATTGTTTTCAAAGGAGGAGGTGGGGTGGGGGGAGTTATTTCTAGATACAACAAAGTGGTAAAGCTTAACTTTCATTCTCAGAAAAAATCATTATGAAACCAAGTGATTAAGACTTGGGAGTTAGTGTCTAGTGTGGTAACTGTCTTGCTGATGTAAAGGGCAAGACTTGTCAGTCACTTCCAATCTCCTTCCCTGCCAATAGAGTGGCCCAGATGGATGACAAGAATGCCACCCGTGACTCACCTTGACCTTATCAAAGACTGTCATTTTTTTAAATTAAAGATTGCAATTCTAACCACATAGCAAGGTTCTAAACAATGTACTGGTTATCCAGGAAGCAACTAGTTGATAAGGAGAAGTTGAGGGCTCAGGGACACCTTGCCAATTTGCAAACAATCTCAGGTCTATGTTTTCAACCCAAGAAGGCACAAATTTTGTCCCCTTTTTGGTTCCACCGGAGAGATTCTCTTTTCTAGAATGCCCTTCCACACATACCAGTCACTTTCCATATTTGCTCCAACCTTGATTGCCAGCGGAGTTCTCTGGGTGGACCCAAACCACCAGCCCTCTGAATGGAAGCCATGTGTGCTCACTGACACCCCTGTCCTGAGTGAGCTTCCCAGCAGGGGCCTCCCTGGATTGTAACGGCATCCTTGTTCCGAGTTTGGCGTGAGCTAAGCCAAGGCCTCAAATACTGTGCATTGACTTGACTGTAGAATCAATAGCAACTTCCTTATGGCCATTTTGTTTGGAGATAAACATCTAAAGTTTGATGCATTGGGTCTGGTTTTGTGGAAAGAGCGCAGACTTTGGAATGCGAATGACCTGGGTATGCAATTTCAGCCAGGCTGCATGCTGACCGTGCGGCCTTGGACAAGTGACAATCCCAGTGTCCCAGCCTCTTTGTCTGAGTGATGGGGCAGCTGTTGGGGGGTGGGGAATGGGAGGAGGGCTCGGGAGCGGACAGAGGGGAAACACCAGGCAGGCAGTTTGCTCCATGTAAAGTGTTATCTCCTTTCTTTTCTTTGAAGGGCGTGCCTGTGTGTGCAGGCCTGTGTGTATATGTACGTGAGTGTGTGTGTATGTTTATGTATGTAGGCTGGGCAGTCAGACAGCTGGAAGCTAGGGTTGCCAGGTAAAAATACAGGGCACCTGGTTAAATTCTAACTTCAGATAAACAATGAATAATTGATAGTATGAGTGTGTCCCAAATATTACATGGTACATACTTATACTCAAAAAAGCCAAACACATTATTTATTGTTTACCTGAAAGTCAAAATTTAACTAGTCATTCAGTAATTTATGGAGAAGGAAATGGCAACTGACTCCAGTATCCTTGCCTGGAGAATCCCACGGACAGAAGAGCCTGTCGACCTATTGTCCATAGGATCGCAAGAGTCGGACCCAACTAAGCGACTAACCCCCCTCCCCAACGCCCCAGTAATTTGACTTGCTAAATCTGCAACCCAAGCTGGGACAAGGTTTTTTACTCCAGTTGGAAAAGGTGACTGACAGAAGCAGGCATGCAGGGGAGGCTCTGGTGGCCTTGGGGGAGGGGGCTGAGTGAGGAAGGGCACCAGGCTGCTTTGCCCAGCTCACCTAGCCCAGATTCCTTGAGTCTCTCTTTGGGCCTGGTGACTTCTTTTTCTTTTTTTGTTTTGGGGGACCTTCACTTGCCTCAGGCAGAACTCTGAGCCATAGACAGTCTTGGCTGGGAGCAAGAGCAACAGTCAAAGTTTCAGCCCAGTGGGGTTGCCAGCCCCGCAACTCGGGGCTAACCCCGAGTTTACGCTGAATCACTGAACAGTGGACATTACACTGAACAGTGTCCACTTGGACTGCTCACCAGGCTCCATCTACCTGCTGACCCAGATGCGGGGCGTGTTCTCTGGAACCTTGTTTGTTTGTCTCGTGGGTGACATCTGATCTACCTGAAACAGGACCCAANGACCCCAGGGCACTGGACCCAGGAACGCTTCATCCTGGCACTCGTGCTTGGAAGGCACACAGGGGCCCCTGTCCCCTCTCTGGCACTTTCCTAAACTAGCCCCTGTGGTGTGGCCACACCTGTCCCACCTCCTTCAGTGATCCTGCTCGGGGCAGGCGGGGTCAGGGCTGTGCAAGAGGGGCAGCTATGAAAAAGTCCACGTAGGAGGTGGGGAAACCAAGTCTCCCAGAGGCCACTGTAGCAAGAGTGAGGACAGTGTGGCCATCACAAGCCAGGCTCCATGTTCCCTGGGCCTCCAATCTGCACCTTGGTGGGGGGCGAGGGGATGTCCGAGTGTTCTGTGCCTCAGTTTCCCTCTAGGATCTCTGGAGGGGTTCATGCATTACAGCAGGAAGAAGGCCCCGAGAGTCTTTATGATCAGAGGCACAGCCCTGCCGCGGCCTCTGTCCTGAACTCCTGCCCCCTCCCCGCTTCCTGGGGAGGCAGGAGTGGCCACTGACCTCTCCCCCAGTCCTCTCCTGTGTTCGCTCAAGAATGATCCAGCAGCAGTAGCAACACAGGTTATTAAGCCAACACAATCTTTTAAGTACATGAGCCCCAGAGACCCCTGAGGTCCGCATATGCTTGGAGGAGCTTCCAGGTCCGAGACTTGCAGGCTGCTTGGGACTGGGGGTTCAGGTGTGTCCCCATCCCAGGAAAGGTCCTGTCACCCTTTGTGTCCTCGCCCGGCCTTGAGTCAGGACCCAACTTGCTGCCCCTTGCTCTCTGTATTACAGTCTTAAAAAATCTGCTCTCTCCTTGGCTCCTTTTTCCCTTCCTTTCCCGCCTGCCTTCTTTGTCTCTTGGAACTTTTCCTGGTGTGCCTAATTCCTGGGGGCTGCAGCGGCCTCGGGGACTCAGCCCCACCTCGCTGCACACACTCAACCCTGAGAATCGATTCCAGAAGCGATTAGTTACAGTACAGTAGCGCTGCTAACTGTGGCATTTTGCTTTGCAGTTATTGATACATCATCAGAATTGAGAAGCCATCGGCAGGCGGGGGAAGAGGGGGCAGCTGGGTGAGGGCACAGGGGAGGGGGTCGTGGGGACGACTGTCCTGCAAATGCAGGGAGCATGGCTCTGATGGCAGGGGTGGGTTTTGAGGCCCTGATAGAAGCGGGGGCTGAGGCATCACATCGGAGACTCTGGAGGGCCAGGTCATTCCTGGCTCGTTCTCAAGCAGACGACTAGGTCCTCACTGCCTCCTCCTCCCTCCTGCTTTAACACCATTGCTGGGGTACATCTCCTTCCCTTGGAGTGGGGACTGCATGCTGGGTGTAGCAGGAGGTGGGACAGTGGCATTTCTGGTGCTGTTCGTGGATAGGGTCGATCTCTTGGGGTGCATGCAAGCTAGAAGCCCTGAACCAGACAGCATTCTCCAGAGAAATGGAATCAATACTATCTATCTCTGCATCTGTGTAGGTATGTACCTACAGATGTGTGTATCTACAGCTAGGTAGGCGAAGATACATCCTGTAGCCATAGAAAGAGGGTAGATCTCATGTAGAGATAGAAAGAAAGGAAGAAAGATGGAAGAAAGGAAGGAAGGGAAGAAAGGAAGGAAGAAGATTTGTTTCAAGGCATTGGCTTCTGTGGCTGGTTTGCGGAGCCCCAAAGGTTTTGATGAGAGAGGTTCAATGTGTACATAAACTGCAAGGTCAGCCCAGGCCGAGCCCCTGGTCAGCCCCGCGCCCCTGGAATCTAAGCTGGTGCTGGGGAACTGCAGTGGTAATGGGGTGATGCTGATGATTTAACCCTCAACCTGGCTCTGTTAACCTGAGTGAAGAGTTGGGGCCCAAGTTGGGAATGGGTGACACGGACCCTTCCACCATCGGTCTGGCCACAGTCAGCTGGACCCCTTGGCCTGCTGGCCCATCCCCTGGTGTCCCAGGGACCAGTCCGAGTCTCACTGTAGGGCAGAAGAGCTGGGAGTGGCTGCAGTTGTGAAGGGGTAAGCGGGGACACCTCGTTATAACTCCCCCCAGCCTAATGTTTTCCAGTCGCAGTGTTCAAAGGATGCGGTTCCCATGACACTCTGTCCTGTGATATTTTTAATCAAGAGCGCGGGAGAGCGTGTGTCTGATGCACTCCAGATATTCAGAGATGGAAATGGTTTTGTTCTTGTGTTTTCTCTTTTCAACCCAGCGCTAAGTCAGAGCTGCCTCCTCGAGGAAGACTCTGCACGCGTTTCACTTGAGCTGGTGTGCAGGCCCCTCCGGCTGGGACCCTGTCCTGGGAGCTGCCCGTCTGCAAACAGGTGCGTGCCCCCTTCCGGCACACATTCTGCTCCACCCGACTTGGTCCTCAGACCCAGGGCATCTCAGAGGCCCAGGGGTGGGGCTGGGGTAGGGGGACAGGGCACAGCAGTGTTGCAGTGTGGCCTGGAGGGGTATCGGTCAGGGAGCCATGGTCAGTAGAGAGGAGGGTCCACACCTGTCCCCACCACTTGGCTCCTGGACCCCTCTGTGTCTTTCACCTGCCCTCACCCTGCCCTCTCACTGAAATGCAAATCAGTGCATGTATGATAGATAATTAATAGACTGATCAGCCAGCAAGGGAGGTGAGTAGATAAATAATTTTAATGATCCTTGGGTTGCCCATAAATTCCCTCACTGCCTTTTTCATTAAACTTTCTGTTTACAGGCGTCATTTATACTGCGTGTCATTTTGTTGACCCCTCTCCCACTCCCCCAGTGGCTCCCACCAGGTCTGACCCGGGGTGGATGTGTGGGTGACGGCAGGTCCTTCCTCAGCAGAGCCTGGTCTGGCTCAGGTGGCAGCAGGGAGCGGGGCTGCGTGGCCACAGGCAGACCGTGCTCAGCACCCCGACGCGGCCGCAGCCTATATTTAGGCAGCTCAGGAACCTTCATTATGCTTGGCACCTGTGCTGTGGGTCTGAGCTCATTGTCCTCCCCAGGGACGGCTTTGGCCTATTAATAGCCTTGGCTGAGGTTTCCTCATTGCTCCGAAGGGCCAGGAGAGAAAGTGGGTTAATAAATATAAAAGAAAACTCTCTCAAGAAGGCCTAGGGCCAAACTCTCTCCCAGACTCTCCGGGAGCCTGGCTGCCGAACCTGGACAGGGTGTGAGGTTCCCTTCACCCTGGTCTCCTCCACCACAGAGGCCCAGGGCCTGGGCTGGCGGGTCTGGGGACCAATGTGGAGAAGCACTCCCAGGTTTCCACGGAGCTGGAACGGAGGAGGCCCTGGTACAAGAGGGACTTGGGTGTGGCCTCTGTGCCCCTGGGAGGAGGCCAAGGGAGAGAACATCCTGGGCTTTCCTGCCTCCCCCCTTCCCCAGCATTTTGCTCCTGACCTTCTATGCCTACTCATCTGTGCGTAGAAGAGAGACCCTCAGGATAGTCACTGGGCAAGATGCCTCCTCTTGACCTTGTCTCACACTCCTGGGGTCCAAAGTAAGAACAGTTCAGACTGAGTTAGAAACACCTGTAGAGAGAGAGAGGATGCCTGGGGAACAGAGTAGGGAGGACCCAGGGAAGCTCTCCAAAGACAGGCGTCCCCAGGGTCTGCTCTCAGCTGAAATTCAAGAGCATCAGGGACATGCTGGCCTCAGCGTTCTGGGCTGGGGGCTATCAGCTAACACTGCTGAGGCCTGGGGCTGGGGACGGGTCAGTCCCTGCCTTGTTTATTCTCATTATGGTGCCATGGGAGATGTTCTTAGAATTTGTCCTCCTTCAGGTCAGGGGGCAGGGCTCAGGGAGGTCACGGCCGCCAGCTTCTTTATGGCAGAGCCGAGACTCACAGCTGGGTGTGTGGCCACAACAGCCCGCTGCCTCAGAAAGCTTTGGGCCCTGTCGCTTGACTCCTTCTGGGTTTCACCCATTGGTGACTGTTTCACCCGTGGGTGTTGCTGCTTCTGTGCAGCGGAAGCGCCCAGCCCAGTGCTGGCATCTACAGCAGCCTCCTGACGATCAGCTGGCGCTTCCCTTTGGACGGCGGTGTTCGCCCAAGGCAAAGAGGGAATTTGGACTGAGCAAGCGGAAAGCCTTTTGAAGTTTCACTCGGTGGAATTAAAGGCTGAAAAACAGCCCAGTGGAGGCTCCTTGCCCTTTCAGGAGTTTGTCCAGCTCAGAGCTGCCCCACCTCTGGTTCTGTTTGCCCAGCCCACACAGCCCAAGTGGGAGGGAGGGGGCCAGGAAGAAGCAGAAAGGGCTGACAGGCATCTTTTCCAAATGCTTCCTCCCTCTGGGAGTTCAGGGGCCTTCTGGAGGAGTGGCCACCCAGCCTGTTTCGATTATGTTCTGTCCAGAACTGGCAGACAAGGGCACGGGCCTTCCGTTAGTAGACAGAGGCGCCGGGAAAGCTCGTCTTTCTGTAACCAGAGAACATCCCTCTTGGAGTCGCTCTGCATCTGATTGCTTTACGGCATTTTTTATAGTCTCTCATCTGTTTCTGTTTGGGGGTCACCAAACTGCTGGTCCCCTGTGATGGACATCACAGCACGGCTGGGCCAGGCATCCTTGTCACCATCCTGAGCCCTGCAGCCCACAATACCTAGTCGAGGGACATCCAGGGCTCCATGAGAAGGAGCCTGGTGAGGACAGGGCCTCTCCACCTCTTCTGATGGGCCAGTTCAGAACATCGCGCCGATAAGTCTCATGACTCTGCAGTGGTGATATTTGCTGCCATGGTTGAGCTTCACCCAGCCCCATGGGAACTGCCCCCCACCTCCCCATTGTGCATGAGGACCACGCGGGGCTAGGAAGTGAAGGGCTGCCACAGGGACTCATGTCTTCTGGGTCTTCTGATCCCTCGATCAACATGTGCCAGGCGGAAGTCGTTTGTCCATGAACTGTCTTGGAAGGCAAACATGCCTACCTGGCTGTGGGCGTCTTGGCTCCAAACTTGCCTCCTCCAGCAGGGGGTTGTACAGGACAGAGTGGCGTCCCAGGGGTAGGAGCCCCAGGGTGTAAGGAGCTGAGTGAAGACACTGTCACTGGAGTTTGCTGTGTCCTTGGTTTGGAATCAACTCTGGAGGCCTTTCATGTGGTTGAGCTGTGACACTGGGGTGTGTGTGTGTGTGTGTGTGTGTGTGGTAGAGACACTCCATGCTGGTGAGGGTTTTTTTTCTCAAAATTCTTTTCCTAATCCTGGAATATGAAGGAAGTAGAAATAGGGCATTGCTGTGGTCCAGTTGCTGTGAAAGAAGAATGTCATGCACGTTGTATCTTAACACCCATAGAGCATCATAGAATGTCTGAGCGGTGGAGGAGAGCCGGGGAGCTTCTTGTCCATCTCCCTCCTTTTATGACCAAGAGGGAGACTGGTCTCTGAAAGGCCGCTGACTTACACTAGGACCCTCACCACGTGCAGAGATAGCTCTCTTGTATCCTGCCCATGCCCTTTGAGGGATGGCATCACTGTCGCACTGAGTAAAAGTACTGCCTTCAGTGGCTAGCAATCCTGTCCCCCGGTCCTCCCACTACAGCCGGAAGGGCGGAGGTGTGAATTACTCTCACAGAGGTCTGTGTGCTCCTGGAGACGTGTGGTCTGAATGTGTTTTATCTGCCTTGTTGGATAAAACAAGGAACTCGTGTATGGATGTGAGAGTTGGACTATAAAGAAAGCTGAGCACCAAAGAACTGATGCTTTTGAACTGTGGTGCTAGAGAAGACTCTTGAGAGTCTGCAAGGAGATCCAACTAGTCCATCCTAAAGGAAATCAGTCCTGAATATTCATTGGAAGTATTGATGCTGAAGCTGAAACTCCAATAATTTGGCCACCTGACACAAAGAATTGACTCATTGGGAAAGACCCTGATGCTGGGAAAGACTGAAGGCAGGAGGAGAAGGGGACAACAGAGGATGAGGT
>SJYW01003465.1:1837638-1872361 GCA_006410735.1 Raphicerus campestris
AAAGATCTCCTAGAGAAGGAAATAGAAACCCACTCCAGTACTCTTGCCTGGAAAATCCCATGGATGGAGGAGCCTGGTAGGCTACAGTCCATAGGGTTGCAAGAGTCGGACACGACTGAGCGACTTCATTTTTTCCTCTGTTTACTAGCAGGCCTGGGACTCTGCCTACTCCTGGGGAACTGTGGGTTACTCCGTCCTCTACTCTCCCACTTGGGAAAGCAGTCTGTTCCCCAGAAAGATTTAGGGCAAGACCTGAAACGGTTCTACTTACTTTTAAAAAATTAAGAAAACCATTCGCCAATGTCTGGACTCCCTGTTAGGCCCCCAGTGCCTCCACCACACCTCAGGAGTGATCATGACCCCTGAGCTCCCTGGCCAAAATGCCAAGCAGCCTGTGTAGGGCCCTGATCCCTCCCTGCCCTCTAAGACTGTCTGTCTGCTAAGCCCTCAGCCCCTGCCAGTCTGGACCACAGACCCTGGGATCCTCAAAGCAATCCTGGGAGAGGGATGGAAATGCAGGGAAGGGTGAACAGAGGTCTGGAGATGTTTGCCTTTGGCCGCACGGTGGCTTCCAGAGGAAGTGGGAGAACTGGCAGGGGTGTCCCCTGGTCCAGGGGGTATATGGTGGTCTCAAGCCTCCCGCTCTTCTCTGGGAGAGAGGATGAAGCCACAGGGGTCCCCAGGGATCACCGATGGAAGCAGTCCCTGGGCAAGTGAAGCAAATAACCGATCTCAGGCCTGGCCTTGGCACTTTCTCTGAAGGAAGAGACTGGATGTCATGCCCTCCCTCTCTGCCCTGAAGGTGCCTCCAGACCTTTTGCATTTCCCCGTCAGCCCTTCCCCCCAGCCCCCACTTACCTACCTGCCTGGAGCTCTCTGCTCCTTCCACCCCCAGACAGCCCAGCTCTGGCCTGAGTCCCTAGGGCTCAGTCCTGGGGATTTGGGTGATCTGGGGTGGGAAGTGGTGAGGTTAAACAGGAGCAGGGTGGGGTGGCTAAAGGAACAAGTGGGTGATGTGTTGACCCCAGGGCACTGGACCCAGGAACGCTTCATCCTGGCACTCGTGCTTGGAAGGCACACAGGGGCCCCTGTCCCCTCTCTGGCACTTTCCTAAACTAGCCCCTGTGGTGTGGCCACACCTGTCCCACCTCCTTCAGTGATCCTGCTCGGGGCAGGCGGGGTCAGGGCTGTGCAAGAGGGGCAGCTATGAAAAAGTCCACGTAGGAGGTGGGGAAACCAAGTCTCCCAGAGGCCACTGTAGCAAGAGTGAGGACAGTGTGGCCATCACAAGCCAGGCTCCATGTTCCCTGGGCCTCCAATCTGCACCTTGGTGGGGGGCGAGGGGATGTCCAAGTGTTCTGTGCCTCAGTTTCCCTCTAGGATCTCTGGAGGGGTTCATGCATTACAGCAGGAAGAAGGCCCTGAGAGTCTTTATGATCAGAGGCACAGCCCTGCCGCGGCCTCTGTCCTGAACTCCTGCCCCCTCCCCCCTTCCTGGGGAGGCAGGAGTGGCCACTGACCTCTCCCCCAGTCCTCTCCTGTGTTCGCTCAAGAATGATCCAGCAGCAGTAGCAACACAGGTTATTAAGCCAACACAATCTTTTAAGTACATGAGCCCCAGAGACCCCTGAGGTCCGCATATGCTTGGAGGAGCTTCCAGGTCCGAGACTTGCAGGCTGCTTGGGACTGGGGGTTCAGGGGTGTCCCCGTCCCAGGAAAGGTCCTGTCACCCTTTGTGTCCTTGCTCGGCCTTGAGTCAGGACCCAACTTGCTGCCCCTTGCTCTCTGTATTACAGTCTTAAAAAATCTGCTCTCTCCTTGGCTCCTTTTTCCCTTCCTTTCCCGCCCGCCTTCTTTGTCTCTTGGAACTTTTCCTGGTGTGCCTAATTCCTGGGGGCTGCAGCGGCCTCGGGGACTCAGCCCCACCTCGCTGCACACACTCAACCCTGAGAATCGATTCCAGAAGCGATTAGTTACAGTACAGTAGCGCTGCTAACTGTAGCATTTTGCTTTGCAGTTATTGATACATCATCAGAATTGAGAAGCCATCGGCAGGCGGGGGAAGAGGGGGCAGCTGGGTGAGGGCACAGGGGAGGGGGTCGTGGGGACGACTGTCCTGCAAATGCAGGGAGCATGGCTCTGATGGCAGGGGTGGGTTTTGAGGCCCTGATAGAAGCGGGGGCTGAGGCATCACATCGGAGACTCTGGAGGGCCAGGTCATTCCTGGCTCGTTCTCAAGCAGACGACTAGGTCCTCACTGCCTCCTCCTCCCTCCTGCTTTAACACCATTGCTGGGGTACATCTCCTTCCCTTGGAGTGGGGACTGCGTGCTGGGTGTAGCAGGAGGTGGGACAGTGGCATTTCTGGTGCTGTTCGTGGATAGGGTCGATCTCTTGGGGTGCATGCAAGCTAGAAGCCCTGAACCAGACAGCGTTCTCCAGAGAAATGGAATCAATACTATCTATCTCTGCATCTGTGTAGGTATGTACCTACAGATGTGTGTATCTACAGCTAGGTAGGCGAAGATACATCCTGTAGCCATAGAAAGAGGGTAGATCTCATGTAGAGATAGAAAGAAAGGAAGAAAGATGGAAGAAAGGAAGGAAGGGAAGAAAGGAAGGAAGAAGATTTGTTTCAAGGCATTGGCTTCTGTGGCTGGTTTGCGGAGCCCCAAAGGTTTTGATGAGAGAGGTTCAATGTGTACATAAACTGCAAGGTCAGCCCAGGCCGAGCCCCTGGTCAGCCCCGCGCCCCTGGAATCTAAGCTGGTGCTGGGGAACTGCAGTGGTAATGGGGTGATGCTGATGATTTAACCCTCAACCTGGCTCTGTTAACCTGAGTGAAGAGTTGGGGCCCAAGTTGGGAATGGGTGACATGGACCCTTCCACCATCGGTCTGGCCACAGTCAGCTGGACCCCTTGGCCTGCTGGCCCATCCCCTGGTGTCCCAGGGACCGGTCCGAGTCTCACTGTAGGGCAGAAGAGCTGGGAGTGGCTGCCGTTGTGAAGGGGTAAGCGGGGACACCTCGTTATAACTCCCCCCAGCCTAATGTTTTCCAGTCTCAGTGTTCAAAGGATGCGGTTCCCANCGGACCCTTCCACCATCGGTCTGGCCACAGTCAGCTGGACCCCTTGGCCTGCTGGCCCATCCCCTGGTGTCCCAGGGACCAGTCCGAGTCTCACTGTAGGGCAGAAGAGCTGGGAGTGGCTGCAGTTGTGAAGGGGTAAGCGGGGACACCTCGTTATAACTCCCCCCAGCCTAATGTTTTCCAGTCGCAGTGTTCAAAGGATGCGGTTCCCATGACACTCTGTCCTGTGATATTTTTAATCAAGAGCGCGGGAGAGCGTGTGTCTGATGCACTCCAGATATTCAGAGATGGAAATGGTTTTGTTCTTGTGTTTTCTCTTTTCAACCCAGCGCTAAGTCAGAGCTGCCTCCTCGAGGAAGACTCCGCACGCGTCTCACTTGAGCTGGTGTGCAGGCCCCTCCGGCTGGGACCCTGTCCTGGGAGCTGCCCATCTGCAAACAGGTGCGTGCCCCCTTCCGGCACACATTCTGCTCCACCCGACTTGGTCCTCAGACCCGGGGCATCTCAGAGGCCCAAGAGTGGGGCTGGGGTAGGGGGNTCCTGGGAGCTGCCCGTCTGCAAACAGGTGCGTGCCCCCTTCCGGCACACATTCTGCTCCACCCGACTTGGTCCTCAGACCCAGGGCATCTCAGAGGCCCAGGGGTGGGGCTGGGGTAGGGGGACGGGGCACAGCAGTGTTGCAGTGTGGCCTGGAGGGGTATCGGTCAGGGAGCCATGGTCAGTAGAGAGGAGGGTCCACACCTGTCCCCACCACTTGGCTCCTGGACCCCTCTGTGTCTTTCACCTGCCCTCACCCTGCCCTCTCACTGAAATGCAAATCAGTGCGTGTATGATAGATAATTAATAGACTGATCAGCCAGCAAGGGAGGTGAGTAGATAAATAATTTTAATGATCCTTGGGTTGCCCATAAATTCCCTCACTGCCTTTTTCATTAAACTTTCTGTTTACAGGCGTCATTTATACTGCGTGTCATTTTGTTGACCCCTCTCCCACTCCCCCAGTGGCTCCCACCAGGTCTGACCCGGGGTGGATGTGTGGGTGACGGCAGGTCCTTCCTCAGCAGAGCCTGGTCTGGCTCAGGTGGCAGCAGGGAGCGGGGCTGCGTGGCCACAGGCAGACCGTGCTCAGCACCCCGACGCGGCCGCAGCCTATATTTAGGCAGCTCAGGAACCTTCATTATGCTTGGCACCTGTGCTGTGGGTCTGAGCTCATTGTCCTCCCCAGGGACGGCTTTGGCCTATTAATAGCCTTGGCTGAGGTTNGACGCGGCCGCAGCCTATATTTAGGCAGCTCAGGAACCTTCATTATGCTTGGCACCTGTGCTGTGGGTCTGAGCTCATTGTCCTCCCCAGGGACGGCTTTGGCCTATTAATAGCCTTGGCTGAGGTTTCCTCATTGCTCCGAAGGGCCAGGAGAGAAAGTGGGTTAATAAATATAAAAGAAAACTCTCTCAAGAAGGCCTAGGGCCAAACTCTCTCCCAGACTCTCCGGGAGCCTGGCTGCCGAACCTGGACAGGGTGTGAGGTTCCCTTCACCCTGGTCTCCTCCACCACAGAGGCCCAGGGCCTGGGCTGGTGGGTCTGGGGACCAATGTGGAGAAGCACTCCCAGGTTTCCACGGAGCTGGAACGGAGGAGGCCCTGGTACAAGAGGGACTTGGGTGTGGCCTCTGTGCCCCTGGGAGGAGGCCAAGGGAGAGAACATCCTGGGCTTTCCTGCCTCCCCCCTTCCCCAGCATTTTGCTCCTGACCTTCTATGCCTACTCATCTGTGCGTAGAAGAGAGACCCTCAGGATAGTCACTGGGCAAGATGCCTCCTCTTGACCTTGTCTCACACTCCTGGGGTCCAGAGTAAGAACAGTTCAGACTGAGTTAGAAACACCTGTAGAGAGAGAGAGGATGCCTGGGGAACAGAGTAGGGAGGACCCAGGGAAGCTCTCCAAAGACAGGCGTCCCCAGGGTCTGCTCTCAGCTGAAATTCAAGAGCATCAGGGACATGCTGGCCTCAGCGTTCTGGGCTGGGGGCTATCAGCTAACACTGCTGAGGCCTGGGGCTGGGGACGGGTCAGTCCCTGCCTTGTTTATTCTCATTATGGTGCCATGGGAGATGTTCTTAGAATTTGTCCTCCTTCAGGTCAGGGGGCAGGGCTCAGGGAGGTCACGGCCGCCAGCTTCTTTATGGCAGAGCCGAGACTCACAGCTGGGTGTGTGGCCACAACAGCCCGCTGCCTCNTGAAGTCCCAGGAGGAGGGAGGGAAGCACAGAGAGAGGTTAGGCAAATGAATCCTTCTAGAAAGGCAGGAAGCTGCACAGGCTGAGCTGACCTGCCAGCAGAAGACTCCCTGCCTCACCCCAGCATAGATTCCTATTGAAGCACACTGCCTGTTTCTGGGAGAAGCCTGCCAGCACTGTCAAGGGCAGAGTGACCAGAGCTGAGGGCATGCGGGAATTGATTTTGCATGTGTGGTGGAGACTCTCCATCCAGTTGTCATCAAACCCAAAGAAGAAGCCTCTGGAAGTAAATGAGATGCACATAATCTGTGCTTGTCCGTCTGCCTTGTCAAAAACTATAGCTTCTCTGATTTGGGTGACCCTTAATCCTAAACACCGTTTATCTCCCTTGGGGCTGATCACTAGTAGGGTCCTTTGTGTCAATCTCAGACTCTACTTGCTAACTGCTCCTGCCCGGATTCCCTTCCTGGACTCTTTCAAGAATAAGCATTGCAGCCTTAAGCATATATGGAACTGCAAACCATGTAACAGGCAGGAAGCTAAGACTTGCACAAGGAGCATGGAATTGCATCCCCTCAAGAAATCTATGGGGACTTCCCAAGGGGCGCTAGTGGTCAAGAAGCTGCCTGCCAAGGCAGGAGACATAAGAGAGGTGGGTTGGGAAGATCCCTGGAGGAAGGCATGGCAACCCACTCCAGCATTCTTGCCTTGAAAATCTCACAGACAGAGGAGTCTGGCCAGCTACAGTCCATAGGGTCGCAGAGTTGGACAGGGCTGAAATGACTTGGCACACGTGCAAGCAAGAAATCTATGATGATAGCACAGCGAGAAGGACCACAAATCTCCACTTTCCGGGTGTAGAAACTGAGGTTCATCCCCTGCCAGTCTGCCAAGGCTTAGAAAGTTCTGCCCTCCCTCCCCGCACCAACATCCACTGAGCATTTCCTCCTCCTCCCCCTCTAGCTGAATACCACCAGGCACTCACCTGTGGGAGGAGCCTGTGTTCAGAGGCAAGAGCCAGCTTTCCTTGCATCCCTGTTGGAGGCGGGGTTGGAGCAGTCCCTGGCCACTGCTAGCCCCGTGTTATTAGTTATTTTTAGCAATCAATGTTATTGATGCCGTGTTCACTAGAGAAAGCCACCAGAGAGCTGTTCTTCCAACTCATTACATTTAGAGTTGAACTATCCCCTTTTTATATAAATCCTGACACATAAAGATAAAATACACCACTTTCTGAGGGAAGCTCTGAACCAGAGGCTAAGAGCTGGGAGGCAGATTTGAGTGCCAGAAGCAGCTTTAAAGATGACTCCACAGGGGAAGGTCCGGGAGGCCTGTCCTCCAAGCCAGGAAGATGGACCAGGGGGGTTAAAACCTCACATGGGGAAGAACAGCCCCTTGGATGTCACCAGGATGGAAAGAAAGGAGGCAGGGAACTGTGGATTCAACAGAAGACAGGGCTGCTTTGGAGGGTCTCAATCTGGATGGCTAAGAAGGGAGGGTATTGTTACTGGGGGCTNCCCCTTGGATGTCACCAGGATGGAAAGAAAGGAGGCAGGGAACTGTGGATTCAACAGAAGACAGGGCTGCTTTGGAGGGTCTCAATCTGGATGGCTAAGAAGGGAGGGTATTGTTACTGGGGGCTTGAGTGTTTGGCTTCTCTGATGGCTGCTTAGGATACTCTTGCCTGGAAAATTCCATGGACAGAGGAGCCTGGTAGGCTGCAGTCCATGGGGTCGCTAAGAGTTGGACGCNTCAATCTGGATGGCTAAGAAGGGAGGGTATTGTTACTGGGGGCTTGAGTGTTTGGCTTCTCTGATGGCTGCTTAGGATACTCTTGCCTGGAAAATTCCATGGACAGAGGAGCCTGGTAGGCTACAGTCCATGGGGTCACTAAGAGTCAGACACGACTGAGCAACTTCACTTTCACTTTTCACTTTTCACTTTCATGCATTGGAGAAGGAAATGGCAACCCACTCCAGTGTTCTTGCCTGGAGAATCTTGTGGACAGAGGATATAGTCCATGGGGTTGCAAAGAGTTGGACACAACTGAAGCGACTTAGCATGCACACAGGCATACTCCTCTCCACCCTTTTGCATGCAGTTTCTCAGCCTTGAAGGGACAGAGTTGGGCCAACTAGGGGCCCCGGGATGGCTCTCTCCACACATTGAATGCCACCAAATTGGGCTCGAGACCACAGAGTGGGCAGAGAGCTGTGCCAGATGCATTAGAGAAGTCTAGTGGCCCTTTCTCTGCCTCTAGATGGAGTTTCTCTGGGGACATGATGGGTGGAAGAAGGCCAGGGATTATAGGTTCTGGTGTGGAAATTCCCAGAGGTGCAGTAATAGGAAGATGCCCATGGTTGATTCCAACTGACTGTATCCCATGGAAACAACATCATCCCAGAATCTCTCCCCTGGACAAGCCCCACTGCTCACTACACCTCGTTCCCAGTACATTTCACCCACACTGAACAACCCAGCTCCCTGTACAAGTTTCCAATACTTAGTTCCCTTTAAGAACTTGGCACTTCTCATGAGTTGTTCCTTCTGTCTAGAACACTGTATCTCTCTTCCATGATCTCTCTGATGAAGTCTAAAATCAGGGATGGTGTTGGGTCAGACACATCGATTTGGGGCTCATTATATTTGGAGGGAACTGAAACAAGGGGATGAATAAGATCATCCCAGTGGAGGGCAGCCAGCCTGAGAAGACCAATGGCATGAAGACAGAGCCCAAGGGAAACAGACAGACACAGTCCTGGGGCATGGGGCCGCCAGAGCCAGCAGAGACTGTCAGGAACGGGAGAGCAGTTGGTCACAGGAGATGGCCTGTCAGTAAGGATGGAGAAGCATCTGCCACATTTTGCGCATGGAGGGTGGGGGTGTCTCCTGACAAAAGCTTGACCAGCAAGGAAGGGCCAGACATCAGGGTGTGGGTAAATAGGAGAGAATAAAAGGGAACAGTGGCTTTGAAGTCATGCTCTTGAGAAGTGGAGTCTGGAAAGGGAAGGTAGGTTGGGATAGCTCAGGTCATGGCAAAACTTTGGATGGACAGACGGATGGGGCAGACCTCTGACCCAGCACTTCTCTCTGCTCTGTGGGTTCTTGTTCATCCATCAGCCCTCTCAGGTGGCCTGGGGACACCTGGAAGGCAATGACTGCCTTTTTCATTTTCCTTTCAATCATCCAGCTGTTCAGTGAGAGTTCACTGCTTTCCAACATGTGTCGGACACCCTTCTGGGTACTGAGGGTTCAGAGAATAAGACACAGAGAAGAGCTGCCCCAGGAGCCCCCAGGGACTGAGGGAGGGGAGCAGCTAAGCAAGGATGGGCACAAGCCTCACAGGAGGTGACACCTGAGCCAAGACCCAGAGATGGAGCATGGAGGAGGACTGGAAAAGAACCAGGGATGGGAGACCAAGGGGGGACATTCTGAGAACACTGGCTTTACTTTGAATGAAATGGGGGTGTTGGAGGGGTTTACACTCAGTCCAGGGCACCATCTGACTTACTTGGAAATCGATCACACTGGCCGTTTTGCCAGTAGATAGTGCATCCTTAGCCAGAGTGAAGCAGCTGGACTCGCTGGAAGCTTCTGCGTGGCTATAGCCGAGGTGATGAACAGCTATGGACAGTGGAGGAATTCTAGCTGTTTCAAGGGTGGACCCCTAAGGATCTGCTAATGAATCTGGTGTGGGGGTGCGAAGGAAAGACATAAGCCTCAGCTCTCCCCAGAGTCTGGTCTAAGCAAGTGGTAGTCACTCAAGGAAACAGGGGTGGGGTTGGCTCTCAGGGATTTGGTTTTGGATGGGTTAACTTTGGGACGCTTCCAGACAGGGAAGTTGAGTTGACAGACACACCCAGCCAAGGAAAGACACCCTAGGGCCCAGGCGGTGCTAGACAGGGGGGCTTGGTTGCATGCTTTGGAGTGAAGGCATGTTGGGCCACCAAGTGTCGGAACGCTCATGCCACGTGGGCCTCTCCTGCCTCTCTGTCCCCCCTGCCACCACACATCTGCAAGCTTTTAGTAGCTTAGCCTGGCAAACGACCCAGGGTACCGTACAGCAAGATAGAAACCAGTCAGATTCTCAAAATCCTGGGAAACAAGACTGAGTTTCTGTTGCCCGCTGGCCTCATAGGATCCAATGATGTAATTGTTTAGGCTGAGTCTGAGAGGAATGATCTGAACAAGTTTATAGGATGCTGATGTCTCAGTATCTCACAGTTCCTCCCCATTTCAGCTTTGCTATGCCTCCACACGCATACCCCTTGGGCCCCATCACAGCCCACAGCCCAGGACGTGGGCAGGGATGGGGTCAGAGACAGGATGTGGTACCCGTGGGTGAGCTTTTTGCCTTTGATCACGCTTGCCTTGAAATCCTCCTACTCTTGGCATCTGGTAGAGACAGCAGCCCGTGAAAACTTAAATGTTTGCAATCAGATCAGGGGTCTCCTGACTTCTTAGGACTGAGGATACTGCTGAGTACTGTTGACAAGTGGATGCGCATCCAAATGAATGAAATCCCACAAGCAGGGAAAAGGTGAGGGGAAACCACGAAAGGAAAAAGAAAGTGCCAGCTACCTTATTGTTTCCTATAGCCAGATGCAAAATTAAGAACATTAAAGGGCTGGAAAAAATGACAAGCAATTGACACAGACACCCATCCCCTGCCACCCTCCCAGCCTCTGTATCCCGATATGGCTCCCTTATTTCTAGAGTGTTCCTTATTTTAATTTAATTTTTCCAAAACTTCTTTGAAGTAAAAGTCACATCATTTAAAATTATCTATTCCTTTTTTTGTCTTTACTTTTTAAACCTTTTTTTAATTGAGGCATAGTTGACTTACAATATTCATTTCAGATGTATGACATAGTCAAAATTTTTATAGATTATGCTCCATTTACAGTTATTATCAAATATTGGCTGTATTCCCTGTGCTGTACAATAGATCCTTATAGCTTATTTATTGCATACATAGTATTCTGCACCTCTTATAAAATTATCCATTTTAAAGTGAACAATTCAGCGGTATTTCACAATCTAGTTCCAAGAGGCGTTCATCACCCCANGCATCCTTTGCTCTACAACAGGCACCGTCAGAGTCTCCCGGCACCACGTCGTCTTCATCCATGTAAATCTGTCCTGCTTACCGCGGGGCCGGCTCCAGAGCCACACACCAGGTCAGAGCTTCTGGGGCAAGGGGAAGCTTGCTCTTAGCTCCTTGTTCTCAGCTCTCTGCCCACGGAGGAGAATGGCTGTGTGCCTGCAGGATCCATGGGGGACACTGTTGTGTCCCTTTCCTGGGGCCCTCAGCTGATCAGCAGAGCTGGGCTTCCCAAGCCAACTTCCATCTTAACACACAGCCTGGATTCATCTCACAGCCCATCCTTTCCTTGTGTCAGCACCAAGGGAGAGGACCCAGAATCAGTCCCATGGTGGGGTTAGTGAAAGGCTGCGGAGATTCGGCTCTCCCAGGGTGGCTGGCGAGGTAGGAAAGAGCAGCGTTTCGCCCCTGCTCCATGTCAGGGGAACCAGCCCAGGGTTGTAGACTCTTACTGCACAGCTCATAAACAGCAGGCGCAGGCTGTTCAGTGCCTCCTTTGCATTTTGTTCTGTTAGACTGGCTTCTCCAGCCTTTGGGAACAAGCTGAAGAAGGAAGGGAGGTCTGGGGAGCTAAGGCAGGGGCAGGAGGAAGGGGGGTCTCTCTCCCTTCGGGGCAGGACTGCAGGTGGCAGCTGAAGGCATGGGGAATGTGAATGCCAGAGCAGGCCTGGGCCCTACTCTGTTGAGCTGAGAAGCCAGGGACTGCCAGGCTGTCCTAAAAGGAAGGCAGTTCTAGAAAGTTCCCCCAGCCACTGTGGCCCAGGAGCCAATCAGTGTAGCTACCGATGACATCAGTGAGTCCCTGAAAGTGCTCAGAGGGGTAAGACAGCCACTTTTTGGCAACAGCCACAGGCTCCTGTGTTGGCACCAGCTTCCAGGAGGGCACTGCATGTGGGGTATGACCTGTCTCTTATACACATCTTATAAAATTATCCATTTTAAAGTGAACAATTCAGCGGTATTTCACAATCTAGTTCCAAGAGGCGTTCATCACCCCAAACGGGAAGCTCTGTACCCGCTCGGCAGCCACCCCCCAGGCCCTCCCTTCCCCCAGCCCTGGTCCACCACCAGTGTGTGCTTTGTTCCGGCCAATTTCCCTGCTCTGGATATTCCATCTAAAAGGAGCCGTTCCGTGTGGAGCCTCCTGCGTCTGACATCGTTTTCTCAGCTCTGTGTCTCTAAGGGTCACCGTGTTGTAGGCAGTGCCATTGCCTCGTTCCTGCTTCTGGCCAAGGAATCTTCCCCTGGGGGGGGGGTGGTGCACCCTGTTTTGTTTATCCACTCATCTGTGGGTGGGCACTTGGGCTCTTCCCAACTTTGGCCATTGGGAGTAAGCTGCCAAGAGCATGGATGCAGGAGTGCTCCCCTTTAAGACATCCTCAACACGGGTGTGCCCTGTGGGGGGGTTGGGGAATGCAAGTCCTCTCTTGTCCCTGATGGCTCCCATNCTGCTTCTGGCCAAGGAACCTTCCCCTGGGGGGGGTGCACCCTGTTTTGTTTATCCACTCATCTGTGGGTGGGCACGTGGGCTCTTCCCAACTTTGGCCATTGGGAGTAAGCTGCCAAGAGCATGGATGCAGGAGTGCTCCCCGTTAAGACATCTTCAACACGGGTGTGCCCTGTGGGGGGGTTGGGGAATGCAAGGCCTCTCTTGTCCCTGATGGCTCCCATCCCAGAAGCTCATGGTTGGAGGGGCTGGACACAGCAGGGGTCAGCACGGCCCCGCACACCACGAAGCCTTTGGGAGGAGCGTGGTGGAACCTGCCCCTCCAGTAGAGGCGGTTTCTTTTTCCTCTTGTCTCCACCCTATCCACAGAGCCCACCTAAGAACCACTGATTCTCATCACGGACTCTGGGTGACCCACATGGCCCAGGTGCCCACTGTTAACTGGGTCTCCTGTTGGAGGACTGGCCCTGCCTGGGGTCCCAGCTGGGGGCACCCATATGGTGGATTTTGCCAAGCATGAGAGCAGAGAGAGAGAATGCTGAGCTGGGGGGAAAGGACGACCCAGGCACCTGTGGGATTCCTCTATCCCTCAAGCCNACACCCATGAAGTGACCCTCCCTGCCTGCCCCATGCCCCTCTTTCCTCTGCTTCACACCCAGGCTTTCAGCTAAATAAACATGAAGTGCATTGAGCTAGCAGTTCAGTCTAAGCAGCTCGTCCAATTCGCTCTCGTCATTTTTCATTCCAAATGAAATTAAGCTCCCGAGAGCAGAAAAGAACCCTTTTCTAAAAAGGAAATGCATCAGCGAATCCCTTAGGGGGAAAACATTTTGACATGAAAGTTTTCCTGTACTTTATTCAGCCAGCAGCTCCTCCACTCTCAGCCCCGCCCCCATAGTCCTTCTTTTACGCCTGTGTTTTCAATCAACCTTCTCCTTGATTGTATTTGCAGGAAAGTTCCCCTTCGTCACCCCTGCCCCCACCCCGCAGCTCCCTGTGTCCCAAACCCCATCCCTTTGCTCTCTCAAACCCACTCCAGAACTGCATGGTCAGTAATAAGCTGCAGGGCATTTGGTCAGCACTATCTCAAGAAGCAAATAAAACTGCAACCCAATACGACAACCTCTGAATTAATGTCATTCTCTTGTCGTCCCCTTCCCACCCCACACTGCCCAGATACATTTGTCTCAGCAAAGTCCGTGGACCAGCTCCACAGTGATCAAATTAATGGGTTGTGCCTATGTGGATGGGTCTGTGTGCAGCCTAATGGCTGTTTATTTTCCTGATGGCTGTTTATTCACTAGGATCTCTGAGCACCCAAAGCCAGCACTAAGCAAGCTTGACCAAGGGAAAGATTACGCATATATATATACGTGTGTGTGCTCAAAAACAAACCCCTCAAGGCCGCTTATTGAATTTAACACCTCTTGATGTGTTGAAAGCCCTTGAGGATGGCAGTTGAATCCATACACCATCGGGTGTGAACCTCAGCAAGGTCCCACACTGCAGTCACTGGCAGGACAAAAGCTGAGCCGGGAATGCTGGCCGGGAAGGGCTGTGGATGCCGATGCAATATCCAAAGTGCAGTCGGGCCATCCTGGCCTGATCACATGCCAACCCCCGCCTTTCCATGCCCCAGGCACCTGGAGAATTCCCATCACAGCACCTCGTCCCTCCCCGAGCCCTGTAACGCTCATTTCACTGACAAGGAAGCTTAGGTTCAAAGTTGACNCCTGCCCCCACCCCGCAGCTCCCTGTGTCCCAAACCCCATCCCTTTGCTCTCTCAAACCCACTCCAGAACTGCATGGTCAGTAATAAGCTGTAGGGCATTTGGTCAGCACTATCTCAAGAAGCAAATAAAACTGCAACCCAATACGACAACCTCTGAATTAATGTCATTCTCTTGTCTTCCCCTTCCCACCCCACACCGCCCAGATACATTTGTCTCAGCAAAGTCCGTGGACCAGCTCCACAGTGATCAAATTAATGGGTTGTGCCTATGTGGATGGGTCTGTGTGCAGCCTAATGGCTGTTTATTTTCCTGATGGCTGTTTATTCACTAGGATCTCTGAGCACCCAAAGCCAGCACTAAGCAAGCTTGACCAAGGGAAAGATTACGCATATATATATATGTGTGTGTGCTCAAAAACAAACCCCTCAAGGCCGCTTATTGAATTTAACACCTCTTGATGTGTTGAAAGCCCTTGAGGATGGCAGTTGAATCCATACACCATCGGGTGTGAACCTCAGCAAGGTCCCACACTGCAGTCACTGGCAGGACAAAAGCTGAGCCGGGAATGCTGGCCGGGAAGGGCTGTGGATGCCGATGCAATATCCAAAGTGCAGTCGGGCCATCCTGGCCTGATCACATGCCAACCCCCGCCTTTCCATGCCCCAGGCACCTGGAGAATTCCCATCACAGCACCTCGTCCCTCCCCGAGCCCTGTAACGCTCATTTCACTGACAAGGAAGCTTAGGTTCAAAGTTGACTGGAAGGAAGTCCCCAAGGCCACACAACTAGCCTGCTCTGGGGACTGGAGCCCAGGTCTGTCTGGTTCCGAGGCTCCCGCTAAATCAGTTACCCCACCTGCCAATGGAGATGATGCATGTGGTCTGGGAACGACAGCGGCTCATCTTTCACGCAGCCCTTTCTCTCACTAACATGCTTGGTTCGCCGCCTCTTCCACCCTTGATTTATGGAGGGTTCTGCCCAGGATGTTCTCAGCAGTATGTGATGGACGGCAGAGCCATGCCCCACGTAACCACAGCTGTTCTGTAATGGAAAGGAAAGGACCCCATCTACAGACAGCTTTCCCTGGCATCCTGCTCTGGCCCTGGTCTCAGGATGGCATGTACACAGGGGTACCTGGGGGTGTGCAAAAGAGTAAGCTGGATGCTTTGGTTTATCATTTTCTGCTCCGACGCAAGGAGTGCACACAGCATATAGCATCTGATCCCAGCTTCTGGAGCCCTCAGCCCACGTGGTCCTTCCATCTGTTTGCGTAATTACAGCCTTAATTTAAATTCACTCTCTAAAGTGCATACCTATCGAAGGAGTATGTTCTCTCCAAAAGTGTCCCTAAGTGATGCTGGAGAGCCAACGTGTTGCTCAAAGCAGGTGAGTATGAAGCCCTCCCTCTGGAACTGCTTGCAGGGTGGGTATGAAGGTACCTACGGAAAACTGGACAGGCCTAGTATTCCCGGACTCATGCGCGCGCGCACGTGTGTGTGTGTGTGTGTGTGTGTGTGTGTGTGTGTGTGTTCTGTGCCCAACAAGCCACTGGGTTCCTGAGCCACCACCCTTCATCTCTTCTTCAACCTGTCACCTATCACACCCAACAGGACTGCATGCTTCCTTTTTTGATGGATTCATGGTTTACGTGTGTGTGCACAGGTGTTGGTTTGTGACTTCTAGCTCTAGCTACAGCTGCTGGTTTGGTCGTTTACTGTGGATGGGGTGATCTTTTCCTCTGGACCATGCCTGGCCACTCTAGGTTATTCTGAGAAGGACATCACACATATACACGCGCACACACATACACACACACACCACTGCTTCAACTCTCAAGACATCCCCTTGAGTTCCAAGGGGGCTGGTGGGTGAGGGAAGAAGAGAGGAAGAACAGTGCACTGGGGTCCCTTCCGTCACCTGCTTCACAGCAGAGAAACAAGGGCAGCTTTGAGGGAGTACGGCCTATAGCTGGCTGGCAGGCTTGCTGCACCCAGTCCTGGGCACCTGGAAAGCCTAATCCCCAGGCATCAGGTGGCCGCCACTTAGATCTTGTCTTTGAATGCTGGGTCTAAGATTTGCAGCCACGTAACACAGGTGGTACACAGTTCTCAAGGTTTGACAGTAAAATCTTTCCCTTTACTTCTTTAATAGTTTCATCATTTATTCATCTGACTGTGTTGGGTCTTCATTGCTTCGTGGGCTACGCTCTAGTTTCAGTGATGGGCTTCTCTTGTCATGGAGCCCAGGATCTAGGGCGCAGGCTTCAGTATTGTGGCTCTCGGGGCTTCAGAGCACAGGCTCAGCAGTTGGGGCACACAGGGCTTCACTGCTCCGTGGCATGTGGGATCTTCCCAGATCAGGGATTGCACTCTCATCTCCTGCATTGGCAGGCAGATTCCTTACCACTGAGCCACCAAGGAAGCCCTCACTATACTTTCTACTGCACTTGGAATTGGAAATATTTACCTTCCCAACATCCGAACCAAACCCTCCCATCGTGAAATACCACCTTGCCTCTGTGTTAGCCAGCTGAGGCTGCCACAACAAAACACCATTGACTGGGCCGCTTAAATAACAGGCATTTCTCCGAGTTGTGAAGGCTGGGCAATCCCTGATCAAGATGATTTCAGGGGTGGTTTCTGATGAGGGTGCTCCTCTTGGCTTGTCGACAGTGGCCATCCTCCTGTGTCTTCACACGTTATTTCCTCTGTGTTCACGTGGGGACAAAGAGATCTTTGGTGTTTCCTTCTCCTCTTACAAGGACACTAACCCTATCAGATTGGTGTCCCACCCTGATGACCTCATCCCATCTTCATTAACTCCCTGGAGGCCCCATCTCCAAATACAGTCACACTGGGGGTTAGGGCTTCAGCATATGAATTTGTGGGACATCATTCAGCCCCTAACAGTCAGTTTGGGGCATCACTCCACACCACAACCACCACCGCCGTGGCTGCCCTTCACCCTCCTACATACACCTAACAGCCAAGCTCTCCTAGATCAGCGTCTTTCATCTCTTGTTCACCGAGACCTTCAGTTGTTCCTCCCAAGGTAGCACTGGTCCTTTTTCCTAACTTTCTTTTTTTAAAAAAATTATTTATTTATTTTTGGCTGTGCTTGGTCTTCGTTCCTGCAAGTAGACCCTCTCTAGTTGCGGTGAGTGGGGGCTACTCTTCATAGCAGTGTGCGGCCTGTCGTTGCGGTGGCTGAAAAGACGCTGATGCTGGGAAAGATTGGAGGCCAAAGGGGAAGGGGGCAGCAGAAGATGAGATGGTTAGACGGCATCACTGGCTCAATGGACATGAAGTTGAGCAAACTTTGGGAGATAGTGGAGGACAGAGAAGCCTGGTGTGCTACAGCCCGTGGGGTTGCAAAAAGTCAGACATGACTTACGGCTGAATAACAACAACTCTTGCGGAGCACAGACTCTAGGGCGCTGGCTCAGTAGTTATGGCACATGGGCTTAGTTGGCACATTCTCCAAGGCATGTGGGATCTTCCTGGATCAGGGACCAAACCCGAGTCTCCTGCATTGGCAGGTAAATTCTTAACCACTGGAGCCCCAGGGAAACCTGTTCCTAACATCCTTGATGACAGACACGAATTTGCATCTGCATTTCAGAGAAGGTGGCCTCCTGCAAGGGTAGGTGAGCAGAGCCAAGAATTCCCAGGTGATAAGCTTCATATCATTTCAAAGCAGATCCACCTCACTAATTGTGGGAAGCTCAGGTAACATTTGTGTTTATTTGTGTTTATTGAGCAAATACTAGCTGGACAGAGAAGGTGGAAAGGAGCGCTGACCTGAAGTGCCACCCAGAGTTATTTGAACTATGTTACATGGTCTCTCTGCTTCCCTGATGGTTCAGACAGTAAAGAATCTGACTGCACTGTGGGAGACCTGGGTTCAATCCCTGGGTTGGGGAGATCCCCTGGAGGAGGGCATGGCAACCCACTCCAGTATCCTTGCCTGGAGAATCCCATGGACAGAGGAGCCTGGTGAGCTGCAGTCCATGGGGTCTAAGAGTGACTAAGCACACGTGGTCTCAAATTCGGGCAGACCCCACCACAGCCCAAGCACTCACCACATGCCAAGCTCTGTGCTCCTGCTGCTCAGGGCTATTGCAACAGGGCATTCCCTCCACCCACCAGAATCTTGGCATAACTAGAGGTCCAGAAACACAGATGTTAAAGGAGGCCCTGTTATAAACATCAGAGGGGATGTATAAACCATGGCAGTAATCATGGAACACCTTCTATGTGCCCATCCTAGAGAAATGGAGACGCATGTCCTGCTAACGTGATTCTGTGTCTTCTCTCCTGCCAGTTCCCCGGAACCCAGGGCCATCACCAGTCTCTCCCCTATGCACCTCCTACTCACAGTGTGGAACTGTAGACCTGGTTCTGCCACTTAATGATTGGGTGTCTGAAGCTCTCCAAGGCCCAGCTTCCTCATCTGTAGAATAGGCGCGTTGATTTGTTATTGTTTATTCTGGCTGCGCTGGGTCTTCACTGCAACATGCAGCACTCCTCTAGTTGTGGCACGAGGGCTTAGCTGCCCCATGGCGTGCGAGACCTTATTCCACATCAGGGATGGAACCACATCCCCTGCATTGGTTAGGGTGGGTTCACAACCACTGGACCACCAGGGAAGTCCCAGAATGGGTGTATAAATGGCGCATACCTCAGAGAGCTGCGGGAGGAGCATATGAGAAAGTGGACGCGGTGACAGTCCAAAGGCAGCTGGTGCCGTGAATGCACTCGGCCAAAACCTGTTGTTGGTATGCCTGTTCCTCCAGGAAGTGACAATGTCTGGGGTGGGTCTAGATGCTGGCCCTGCACTCGCTGGCCAGTGACCTGGGGAAGCCCTGTCCTCTCCAGGTGTCCATGTCCTCATCCTTCCCAGAGAGGCTGGGCTAAGCCTCCCCCGGCTCTACTATCACGCACCCTGGCTCCTGCAGCCAAGCAGACCTGGGCCCTGCAGCCTCCACCCAGGGCAGTGACAGGAAGTTTGACCCAGCAGCACCTTCCATGTGAGGCTGTAGTTGGCAGAGCACCAGGCTGAGGCTCAGGCTCGGCTGGCACGGGGTGAATGCCAGCAGCACACAGGCCGGGAAGGAGCTGGCCTGGTTCCCCACAGACAATGCCTGTCTTAGATCTTCTGGGACGATCCCAATTCCAGATGTGGTACCTTGCAATCACTATACACCCTCAAAAGTGAAGTTTTGTGTGTATTTGCAATCTAAGCCATCCTGTCCCGGCTCTCTCCTCATACCAAACAAAAATCTTTGGCCAGACTCTGTGCCCTGATTAGGGGTTTAGAAACCTACTTCCTGACCCTGAAGCTCTTCAGGTTTTGCTGGGTCAGAAACCCCAGGGCCTATGTGGGTTGCTGTACCCAGAATCCTGCTGAAACAACCTTTCACCTCCTGGAGCATCCTGCAGGCCATGAGCAGGGTCTGGAGGCTGCCAGGTGGACTGTTTCAGGGCTTTCTGATTTGTGCACAGCATCCCCAGAACCCATAGAATTTTCCAGTAGGCCTGCCCAACCTCCTCCTCTGCTTTCCTCTGCAAGCAGCTCATTTCTCCTGCCTTCAACACAACCTTTCCTCAAGCCAGCCTCCTCCCAAGAGGCAACCCTTTCAGCTGACATTGCCCTTTGACCCGTGGGGCTGCCCAGGCCCCACAGTGGGCAGCCTGCCAGCCCCCCACCCAGCCAGGCAGTGCACTTGGGGCAGCTTGGGCAAAGGCTCCCAGCAGCCTGTCCTCTCCTCGGCACATCCCAGTGGTTCTGATGGCAGAGATGGGGCTGCAGGTTAATTTATGGCATTTGGGGTAGCTGAATATGGGAACGTCTTCTGGTCTTTAAATTAGTCATGAACTCGGATCCCACCAGCACAATTAGAACCCTCAGCTAATGATTATTTATGGAGTTTGGAATGCGTATTAACCCGATGATATTAAATATTAAACTAAATTGTAATGCTTATATCTGTATTTACAGTACAAGGTACAGGATGAACTGCAGCCCGCCCCCTCACCACGGAGTGCTTGGAGGCCTCAGAGCGTTGACGGGTTTGACGGGTTCAGGCAGAGCCAGGCAGGGCAGCATGCAAGGCAAACAACCAGACCCAAGCGCTGGGGCATGGAGGTGCGGGCAGCCAGCGGCCAGCTGGGCTGATCTTGGGGGCAGGTCGGCCTGGCTACTCTCGGCTTCCTCTGGTCCCTGATGGGATGTGAAGCTCAACCTGCCCAGTGTCCCCCCAGACAGAGCCTGAGCTGGCAGCACCATCACCTGCAGCCTAATCTAACAGCCAGTCTGATGCTCAGAGCATGTGCAAGGCGATGGCTGACCTCATCTCAGGCTCACCTTGCGCCTGTGGCAGACACGGCAGTGGTTGAGCGTCAGAGTCTAGAACCACATGCACCAGTGTTCGAGTCCTGCAGCCCTCACTGGTCCCCACAAGCCTGGGCAAGCCACTGTCCAAGCCTCAGTTTCCCACCTGTAAGGGAGCGGCAGCACAGGTATCACGGGCAAGGTGGGCCAGTGCACTCACACGCTCAGGGACCACCCAGCAGGTGAGTTGGCTACAGAAACACTAGCTCTTTCTCTCTCTCTTTTAAAATAACTGTGTTATTGAGACACAATTCGCATATCATGCAATTCACCCATTTAAAGGGCACGAAGCTCTGAAAATGAAAACGTCTTGAACCTCCCCCCACAAATTAAGAGTACAATGTGAGGATTTTTCATGTATTCACAGAGTTATCACAACAATCAATTCCAAAACACTTTCATCATCCCCAAAAGAAATTCTGCACCCAGGACCAGTGATGCCCCATTTCCCCACACCCGCCAGCCCTAGGCAGCTGCTAATCGTCTTTCTGTCTCCACGGACTTGCCTCTTCTGGAGGTTTCACATCAGTGGGATCATACACTCAGTGGCCTCTGCGTCTGGCTGATTTNCTCCAAGGCATGTGGGATCTTCCTGGATCAGGGACCAAACCCGAGTCTCCTGCATTGGCGGGTAAATTCTTAACCACTGGAGCCCCAGGGAAACCTGTTTCTAACATCCTTGATGACAGACACGAATTTGCATCTGCATTTCAGAGAAGGTGGCCTCCTGCAAGGGTAGGCGAGCAGAGCCAAGAATTCCCAGGTGATAAGCTTCATATCATTTCAAAGCAGATCCACCTCACTAATTGTGGGAAGCTCAGGTAACATTTGTGTTTATTTGTGTTTATTGAGCAAATACTAGCTGGACAGAGAAGGTGGAAAGGAGCGCTGGCCTGAAGTGCCACCCAGAGTTATTTGAACTATGTTACATGGTCTCTCTGCTTCCCTGATGGTTCAGACAGTAAAGAATCTGACTGCACTGTGGGAGACCTGGGTTCAATCCCTGGGTTGGGGAGATCCCCTGGAGGAGGGCATGGCAACCCACTCCAGTATCCTTGCCTGGAGAATCCCATGGACAGAGGAGCCTGGTGGGCTGCAGTCCATGGGGTCTAAGAGTGACTAAGCACACGTGGTCTCAAATTCGGGCAGACCCCACCACAGCCCAAGCACTCACCACATGCCAAGCTCTGTGCTCCTGCTGCTCAGGGCTATTGCAACAGGGCATTCCCTCCACCCACCAGAATCTTGGCATAACTAGAGGTCCAGAAACACAGATGTTAAAGGAGGCCCTGTTATAAACATCAGAGGGGATGTATAAACCATGGCAGTAATCATGGAACACCTTCTATGTGCCCATCCTAGAGAAATGGAGACGCATGTCCTGCTAACGTGATTCTGTGTCTTCTCTCCTGCCAGTTCCCCGGAACCCAGGGCCATCACCAGTCTCTCCCCTATGCACCTCCTACTCACAGTGTGGAACTGTAGACCTGGTTCTGCCACTTAATGATTGGGTGTCTGAAGCTCTCCAAGGCCCAGCTTCCTCATCTGTAGAATGGGCGCGTTGATTTGTTATTGTTTATTCTGGCTGCGCTGGGTCTTCACTGCAACATGCAGCACTCCTCTAGTTGTGGCACGAGGGCTTAGCTGCCCCATGGCGTGCGAGACCTTATTCCACATCAGGGATGGAACCACATCCCCTGCATTGGTTAGGGTGGGTTCACAACCACTGGACCACCAGGGAAGTCCCAGAATGGGTGTATAAATGGCGCATACCTCAGAGAGCTGCGGGAGGAGCATATGAGAAAGTGGACGCGGTGACAGTCCAAAGGCAGCTGGCGCCGTGAATGCACTCGGCCAAAACCTGTTGTTGGTATGCCTGTTCCTCCAGGAAGTGACAATGTCTGGGGTGGGTCTAGATGCTGGCCCTGCACTCGCTGGCCAGTGACCTGGGGAAGCCCTGTCCTCTCCAGGTGTCCATGTCCTCATCCTTCCCAGAGAGGCTGGGCTAAGCCTCCCCCGGCTCTACTATCACGCACCCTGGCTCCTGCAGCCAAGCAGACCTGGGCCCTGCAGCCTCCACCCAGGGCAGTGACAGGAAGTTTGACCCAGCAGCACCTTCCATGTGAGGCTGTAGTTGGCAGAGCACCAGGCTGAGGCTCAGGCTCGGCTGGCACGGGGTGAATGCCAGCAGCACACAGGCCGGGAAGGAGCTGGCCTGGTTCCCCACAGACAATGCCTGTCTTAGATCTTCTGGGACGATCCCAATTCCAGATGTGGTACCTTGCAATCACTATACACCCTCAAAAGTGAAGTTTTGTGTGTATTTGCAATCTAAGCCATCCTGTCCCGGCTCTCTCCTCATACCAAACAAAAATCTTTGGCCAGACTCTGTGCCCTGATTAGGGGTTTAGAAACCTACTTCCTGACCCTGAAGCTCTTCAGGTTTTGCTGGGTCAGAAACCCCAGGGCCTATGTGGGTTGCTGTACCCAGAATCCTGCTGAAACAACCTTTCACCTCCTGGAGCATCCTGCAGGCCATGAGCAGGGTCTGGAGGCTGCCAGGTGGACTGTTTCAGGGCTTTCTGATTTGTGCACAGCATCCCCAGAACCCATAGAATTTTCCAGTAGGCCTGCCCAACCTCCTCCTCTGCTTTCCTCAGCAAGCAGCTCATTTCTCCTGCCTTTAACACAACCTTTCCTCAAGCCAGCCTCCTCCCAAGAGGCAACCCTTTCAGCTGACATTGCCCTTTGACCCGTAGGGCTGCCCAGGCCCCACAGTGGGCAGCCTGCCAGCCCCCCACCCAGCCAGGCAGTGCACTTGGGGCAGCTTGGGCAAAGGCTCCCAGCAGCCTGTCCTCTCCTCGGCACATCCCAGTGGTTCTGATGGCAGAGATGGGGCTGCAGGTTAATTTATGGCATTTGGGGTAGCTGAATATGGGAACGTCTTCTGGTCTTTAAATTAGTCATGAACTCGGATCCCACCAGCACAATTAGAACCCTCAGCTAATGATTATTTATGGAGTTTGGAATGCGTATTAACCCGATGATATTAAATATTAAACTAAATTGTAATACTTATATCTGTATTTACAGTACAAGGTACAGGATGAACTGCAGCCCGCCCCCTCACCACGGAGTGCTTGGAGGCCTCAGAGCGTTGACGGGTTTGACGGGTTCAGGCAGAGCCAGGCAGGGCAGCATGCAAGGCAAACAACCAGACCCAAGCGCTGGGGCATGGAGGTGCGGGCAGCCAGCGGCCAGCTGGGCTGATCTTGGGGGCAGGTCGGCCTGGCTACTCTCGGCTTCCTCTGGTCCCTGATGGGATGTGAAGCTCAACCTGCCCAGTGTCCCCCCAGACAGAGCCTGAGCTGGCAGCACCATCACCTGCAGCCTAATCTAACAGCCAGTCTGATGCTCAGAGCATGTGCAAGGCGATGGCTGACCTCATCTCAGGCTCACCTTGCGCCTGTGGCAGACACGGCAGTGGTTGAGCGTCAGAGTCTAGAACCACATGCACCAGTGTTCGAGTCCTGCAGCCCTCACTGGTCCCCACAAGCCTGGGCAAGCCACTGTCCAAGCCTCAGTTTCCCACCTGTAAGGGAGCGGCAGCACAGGTATCACGGGCAAGGTGGGCCAGTGCACTCACACGCTCAGGGACCACCCAGCAGGTGAGTTGGCTACAGAAACACTAGCTCTTTCTCTCTCNCTCTTTATAGAGAAGGACATCAGGAGGGGAGGGCAGAGCTGGGGGTGGGGTGTGTGCCCTGATTTCCTACAGCCAGGGCCTCCCCGGTAGCACAGGGGACTGACTCCAACAGATCAAGTCAGGTGACAAAATCGGCTTCGGCAGCAGAGCCCAAACAGAACAAAATCCCCGATTGAATCGATTTCACCAACAGTAGGAAAGTCTCTGCACGAGGCGGCCTGCTCTCAGCTCTTGGCAGAGGAAGGGAGGGGCCTGCCTCTCAGGAAAGGGCCCCTGGGGTCGGGTACAGACAGCAGCTGCGAGAACACTGGGCAGAGGGACCCACCCGCCTGTTAGGGAGAAAATGCGTAACGACTATTCTCATTGTCTTATGATTTCAAGGAAGTGACAGTATTGCCAGTGGTTACCAGTAGCGCCCAGGTCTCAGCTCAGCTGAGCCACGGAGGTGTCACAGGGGACAGATAAAATCTCCCACACTTGTAACGCCAGGGTCCCACTCAAAGCCACCGGGAGATCAACCTTTTACAAGTTGCTTTTATGAGCCTTTTACGAGTTGCTGCCCATGGAGGCCGCCCTGCAGGCTCACTTCTGGAGTCTGCACAGGTTGATTCTCTCTGGTAGGAGCTCCATGTGCCCTCAAAGCTGGCGCTCTTTGCCGCGCCCCCTTCCTCATCAGCCAGGTGGCTCCAGCTGCTTCCGGGCACCTCGGCCTCAGTGCTCTCACCTGGAAAAAGGAGGCCTCCTGCCTGCCACCTGGAGGGCTGTTTTGAAGACAAAGGAGATATTGAGAGAAAGGCCCGGAAGCAGCAAGCCTTGCTAGCAGGTGGCCGAGGTGGACTCAGTGCACGTGTGGGGCTGAGTGGGGGGATCCCTGAGCCTCAGGCCTGGACTCCCCATGAGTCTTTGACCACGCAGGTGACACTTTCTATGGCGGCCTGCACCCTTGTATGATGTGAGTTCTTACTGTTTTTAATGAGGAATGACTGGGTCTGGAGAGCTTTACTGGTTTGCTCCAAGGGTCAGATCTTTCGAACAGAATGAAGTAGGAGGAGGGAAAATTAGGAGAGGGATTTGGCTGGAGTAGACATGGCCCAGGCATTGTCCATTCGTTAGAGAGGGGCTTGGGAGGGGTCTTGATGGCAAGAGGGGAGCCCCTGCCCAGGAAGAGCTACAAAGGGACAGTGATTATAAGCTTAGCCCTGGAAGAGCAGCCTCAGGTCCCCAGGCTTAGGCTTTAATGATCTTTGGTTGCCATCTTGAAAGTCTTAGTACTCTTTAAACAGGGACTGTATTTTCAGACTGTACTGAGCCCCCAAACTTAAATTGGTCTTGGGTTTTGGGGTCCAGAACAAATGGGTCTAAACTGTAGCCCTGACATCTTGTTGCATGACCTTGCCCAAATCACTTAACCTGCAAACCTTGTTTCCTTACCTGGAATCTGGGGCTGAAGATGGGGCACCCTCAGAGCAAGCGGCTCTCAGTCATTCCAGCAAAGACTGTTATCACTGTGCCCCCAGTTTGTAGATTTGCCTCAGACTTATTGGAAAAGACCCTATTGCTGGGAAAGATTGAAGGCAGGGGGAGAAGGGGGCGACAGAGGATGAGATGGTTGGACAGCATCACCGACTCAATGGACGTGAGTTTGAGCAAACTCCAGGAGATGGTGAAGGACAGGGAAGCCAGGCGTGCTGCAGTCCATGGGGTAGCAAACAGTCAGACACTATTGGGCAACTGAACAACAACTATGGGTTAAAGTATGTGCGCTTCCCCGCCACCTCCTTGGGCCCCATCGCACTCGGCTCGGTGCCCTCCTCAGTCCCCACTTCTCTCCCCAAGCCCTGCCTTGGAAGGAGACTTCTCTGGACGCCCCCTCGGGTGCTGTGTTCTGGCACAAAGCGCCGCTGCTTGAGGTGCAGCTGCATCAGTTTGCTCTCTGCTCTGTCTTCCTGTGGCCATCTCCCCTGGGTGTCTGTGTGCCTGTATCTCTGTGCTAATTTCCCCTTCTTATTAGGACCTCAGTCATTGGACTCCGGGCCCTCCCGAATCCAGTATGACCTCATCTTAACTAATTACATCTGCAAAGACCATATTTCCAAATAAGGGCACAGGCTGAGGTTCTCAGTGGACATAAATTAGAACAGCATCTAAGTTGGACAAGGCAGGGTGTGGAATCTGAAGGGAGAAGGAGACAGAGGCCAGGACAGCAGGAACAACAGGAACGACAGTTCATTAACCTTAGCTAGGGCTGTTTCTGTCCCAACCCAGAGCCAGCTGCTCTGTCCGGGGCGCGCTTCCCATTGAAATGAGCCTCGGTGCTATAGACAGGAGGGCAGGGGCATCTAACAGAGGTCTTGCAGACAGCGTCCCCCATGCAGTCATAGCAGCCCCATTGGAGTCTCCACGCCGGGGAGGGTTTGCGATGCCAGTGGATTTGGGCCATGATCATATGACTAACGAATTTAAATTCCTGCTGCCCAAGCAGTCTGGACCCCGAGCCGCACGCCTTCCTGACTCAAGCCACGTGGGGGCCCTCCATCCTCAGCCAGTTCTGAGTCCTTCCAGAGTCACCTGGAGCCTCGGGTGTGCATGGCCTGCCCAGGGTTGGCCGGCTTTCCCAGCTGTGGCTCTAGGGAAGCAGTTTATAAGCTTACCTGCGAAATCCCAGCCCAGTAAACCTCTGAAATTGGAGCAGATTCACCTAATGGAATTAGAAAGTTTAAAATAGCGATGATCTTGAAAGGGATTCAGAAACTAAGCCCTTTCTGGAAATTGGCAAGTCACTAACGTCACCCAGGGAGACCCTGGAAATTACAGACCTGTGCGCCTGGAGGTAATGAGGTCAAACGGCTCCACACACCCACAAGGAAAGCGGGTGCTCGGACTCACCAGAGCGCTCTGAAAACTTAATAAAATGGCAGGCATCCCGGCAACCCAGTGGACATAATTTACCTGACTTTCAAAATGCTTTTGATGAGTCCTTCCTGAGAGATGATTAGGGACGAGGAACCAGGGAGCAAGGACAGCATCTTACTGCAGGTTAAACCCTCGTTAAATGAGAGGTTCTGAGTCCCGGGGCCAGCTGCTCCCTAGAACCGCCTGAAGACAGTTAATAATTGTGGACCCCCCTCCAGGGCCGGCTTTGGGGAGGAAACCGGCCTTAAATTTTAAAATGTAATAGGAGCTTAAGAAGTCACGAGTTTCGCTGAAAGCACTCCTACAGGCGAAGGACAGCAAGAGGAGTTTTGTTTGTCGGAGATCTAGGCTTTCTGCTTTGGGGCCTTTGAAGTGTGGGTCAAGAATCACACCTCCCCATTGCCACTCCCACATTGCCCAGCCCTGGATGTGGGACCTGTAGAGAAGGGCCTGTGGAGAGTCTGCCCTGGGAGGATGCTGCCCAGCCGCTTTCCGGACTGGTTCAGAGCTGTTTTTATTTATGGCCACAAATCTACCTTCTGGATTGAGGCAGAGGTGACAATCCCCTACCTCCTCCTGAGCAGGCAGCTTCCTCCAGAGGGGCTGGCTGCCAGGAAGAAAGAAGGGAGTAGAGGCCCCTCACCCATCCTCCGAGTGTGCCCCCCTCCAGCAGCAGAGCAAGACAGAAAGAAGTGGGAGGGGGGAGCTGGGGGATGTGGTATATGTTAAAGGTGAATGGAGGAGGTGACCTTGCCAGGACTAAGCTCCAGGCCAGGCCATGGGCCCAAGTTTCCTGGGGCTGCTGTAACAGATTTCCACAAACTGGGTGGCTATGCACAATAGAAACATTTTCTCTCACAGTTCTGGGGGCCAGAACTCTGAAGTCACCGTGTCAGCAGGGCTGTGCTTCCTACAAAGACTCTAGCAGGGGACTTTCCTTACATCTTCCAGCCCCAGGAGCTTTCAGGCTTGTAGACACATCACCCTAGTCTCTGCCTTCATCTTCACATGGCCTTGTCCCCTGTGTGTCTGTCCAAATCTCCATCTCTTCTCTTGTGAAGACACACGTCACTGGATTTAGGTGGACACCCGAAACCCTGAATGAGCTCAGTTCCGGATCCTTAACTCAACCACATCTGCAGAGACTCTCTCTTGAGTCAGACCACATTCATAGGTTCTGGGATTAGGACTGGGACATACAGGGGCACAAAGGTCTATATAGTAGAAGCTATGGGTTTTCCAGTAGTCATGTATGGATGTGAGAGTTGGACCATAAAAAAGGCTGAGTGCTGAAGAATTGATGCTGTTCAAACTGTGCTGCTGGAGAAGACTCTTGAGAATCCCCTGGACTGCAAGGAGATCCAACCAATCAACCCTAAAAGAAATCAACACTGAATATTCATTAGAAGGACTGATGCTGAAGGTGAAGCTCCAATACTTTGGCTACCTGATGCAAAGAACTGACTCATTGGGAAAGACTCTGATACTAGGAGGGATTGGGGGCAGGAGGAGAAGGGGACGACAGAAGATGAGATGGCTGGATGGCATCACTGACTCAATGGACATGAGTTTGAGCAAATTCTGGGA
This sequence comes from Raphicerus campestris, assembly GCA_006410735.1. Taxonomy (NCBI): domain Eukaryota; kingdom Metazoa; phylum Chordata; class Mammalia; order Artiodactyla; family Bovidae; genus Raphicerus; species Raphicerus campestris. The sequence goes on from SJYW01003465.1 coordinate 1,865,841, forward strand.
GATGGTGAAGGACAGGGAAGGCTGGTGTGCTGCAGTCCACGGGGTCACATAGAGTCAGACACGACTTAGCGACTGAACAACAGTGCAAGGGCACAGTTCACTCCATGGTGTGTGTGCCTGCAGTCAACCAACAAATACTTACTAGGTTCCACTGCGTGCCAGGCACTGTTTTGAGCCGTGGAGATTTGGACAACTGCTGGCAACGTCCTAGACGTCACGAAGCTTTGGTTCCAGGCAAGGAGCGCAGCAGCTTTGACTCCTTTGGTCTGCTTCCAGCTGAATCTCATCAGGCAGCCTAGAAAGAAGGAAGCTGTGGCTCAGGAAGCGTTAGGACAGTCTTCTGCCTCCCTCCTCCTCTCGCGGCTCCTCGTGGGGCTGCCGCAGAGCAGTGTGGGCATCTCCAGGCCCCAGGGCCCCGCCACAACAGGTAAAGCCTGACTGGCAAAGCGGGCATCGGTGTCAGCACAAAGTTTGTGTGCCTTTCCAATGTCCCGAACAAATAACATAAATTTAAAGTGCTACGGAATTTACAAAGTGCCTATAAAATACCAACATTCGCTTGGATTGCTCCTTAAAAGTGCTGGCCACCATCCAAAATGCTGGGCTGGGAGAATGGAAAAGGAATCACACAAAAAATCACCTTTGCTGCGATTCTCACTCCAGCCAGAGTGTTTCCAGACCCATAAAAGCTTCCAAAGCCAGGCAGGGTCATGGCGGAATGAAGCCCATGCAGGGGGACAGCCCCCGTGTCCACCTAGGTCAGCAGAGGAGGGATCAAACTGAGCTTCTAAGAGCCCTCGGGACTCTGGAATGCCTGTGTTACCTCACCTGAGCTCAAGGCCCACTCAGCCAAGCGGCAGCCAGCCAGAACAGCTATGAGCAAGATGTTGGGGTGTGGAGGCTGACACTTCACCTGCCCCAGCCTTACCTGGAGAACTCACCGGCTCAGCAGGCATGCTCCCACAGCTTCAGCCACTAGGTTACTTGAAACGGAAAGAAGAAAAGGTGACCGCAGTGATGCTTCATGGCCTAGGGTGAGAGACACATCATCCTGTCTGGGCTGCCCCCGCACTCATGATCAAAGCGCATAGGTTGGTTTCCATCCAGTGGAGAAAGACCAATTCTACTGTATCAACCTTGGCCTGGCCCCTCAGTGCTCAGGAAGAATCCACTCCAGCGTTCCACTCAGCCTGCAGTCCACCTCTCAAGAATGGAACAATGATTAAGGGGTCCTACCCTGGGAGCAGGCGGTAGCACTGACCTAATTTAGGATCCTAATCCATTTGCCCCTTGTGTTATTAATTGAGCTCTTCCGATTGATTTTCCTTCAGTGGAGAACAGCTGGGGTGAAATTCAGAGAGCAATGTATAAATGCCTGCACACCCCTGCAGCAGGGGCTCGAGATGAGGGGCCGGGTCCCCTCAGGTGTGAGACATGGTGGGGTGGGTGGGGTCTGGGCATGCAGGATTCCAGGCTTGGGTTCTTGGCTGACAGAAAAGCCGTGACTGACAGAGAGCCCTTCCAGAGTGGTTATTTCGGTTTAGGATGTAGCCAGGCAGAGAAGAGGAGTGTCAATAACTCAGAGATTTTGAATGCTGTGAATGGCCCGGGGTCCCCAGCTGTGCTGTGTAAACACGGCAGGTATTCTTATGTCTCTGTCCTCTCCACGTCCCAGAAAAACAAACCAGCAGTTCCTCTGGTCCCAGGCACCCTCCAGTCCTGCTCCCTCCCCTTGGCAGAATCCATCAGCAACCAAGACCTTGATGCGGAGGAGGGCCACTCTGGGGGCGTCTTTGATGAGCAGGAGAAGCCTGTAGGTGTGCAGGCCTTGATCCCAGCTTCACACTGAGGTCGCAGTGGGGATCAGCATAGAACAGAAGCAAACACATTTCTGCTCCCCACCTGCTTAGTGCTTGAGCTCTGACTCAGACAGTGGTCCCTGCCCTGGCAGCTTCCACACCACCTGAGGCCATCTGCTTCACCTGGGACCTCGTGAGAAATGGAGGCTCTCAGCTCTCCCCACCCCACCCCCCACCCCAGATCTGCTGAATCGAATCTCCATTTCAAGAGACTCACCCCAGGAAAGTCAAGTGCACACAGTCCTGGAGGGCTCTTTGTGGAATCTGGCAAGAGCATCTCCACCTACACCTTCTGGCCTCCAGGCCCTTTCCCACCTTGCTCTCTGCTCTTTATGACTCTGCCAGAGAAAGAAAACTGGAGGAAAGGAAAAAGGAAGCAAGGGAAGGAGGGAGGAATTGTGTGCTTACCATTCTGTGGGTGCTCATGCCTTTCCTCATTTACTCTAATATACTTAAGAAGTGTCGGATCTGAACCAGGTCCTGTCCTGAACTCTAGAGACACATCAGTGTCTATATTAGTGTACAAAAAAGATAAAAATCTTCTGTGGAGCTTACATCGTGCTGGGGGAGAGGGACAGTCAAGGGATTACGTTCCCGAGGAAGTTGCAGAGTCAAGTGCCATGGAGGGAATGGGACTGGGGGTGGGGAGGAGGTGAAGGTTATGGTATTAACCCTTTTATTTGAGCTGAGACCTAGGGGAGGGAGGAACAGCTGGGGCAGGGCAAAGGCCCTGGGGTGGAGTGTATGCCTGGAGGGCTCCACAGCCAGCAAGGGGTCCAGTGCAGCCTGAAGAGAAAGCAGAGGGGGATGAGGTCTGCCAATGAGAGCAGGCAGGGCCTTGGAGCTGGGGAACGGCTTGGTTTGCATCTGATCTGGACTGAAAATCCTCTCTCACGTCCAGGTTTTCCCTTCTCGACTGGCCTCCTGGCTAGCTGTTTCTCCCCTTCCCGGTGAAGGGGGCATCGTACACCCCTAAGGCTCAGAAGCTGACTCAGGGAAAAGCTCACGTAGGGGTTCCGTCTAGGGTACAGGGTAAGTGGGGGCTGAAGCACACACCCCTAGGCTGTCATTCGCCTTGTCCTCACAGTTGATTTAGCATTTCTGGGCCTCAGTCTCCTCATCTGTAAAATGGGGACGATGCTCAGACCAGCCTTTGGGACCTCCTCGTGGACTGACTGACAGAACAGGGCAGAGTGCTTATAGCAGCACCAGGTGCTGAGGCCACATGGCTCCCATCTGCCCTGGTGTTACTTGCTCAGGGCTGGGAAGCCCTATGTTGCAGGGGAGACCTGGGTCCCAGCCCCTGGTCCTGGAGCTCCATCCAGAGACCTCACCAAGGGGCAGCTCTGGTATCAGGCCTGGGTTGAAGCTGGGGATGAACCCTGGCAAGACAGGACCAGCAGTGAGTCTGTCTCACCTGCTTGCTCAGATCTCCCAGGCTCTGACACGACGTAGCCGAAGAGCTGAGGTCGGGATGATCCTGCTGGCTCCCTCACCACCTCCAGGGGCTGCTCATAGACCTGGCAGCCTTCCTCCTGCTAATGAGCTCCTCGGAGTGGCAGCCATTAGCCAAAGCCCCTATGGGTTGGCCCCACCATTGCCTAGCTGGGAAGGTCTGCTCTCCCCTCCCAGAGCCTGCGGCCACTCAGGCCACCTGCTTCGTTGACCCTCGGCCTCAGCTTGGGGCGGCGGCAGCTGCAGTGAAGGCTGGCAGGCTGTGAGAAGCACCCCTGAGGGCCCGGATTGACATGTGTGAAGCCGTCTGGACTGGGCTACATGGCAACGTCCTGTTGCCAGTGTACGCAGATGGTCCAGGCACAGGATCGCTCACCTCCGAGGGGCGTGCAGGATTGCCGGTTCAGCAAAAGGAAGCGTGTCTGCTGCTACCGTGCCCCTTCTCTGCCGGCTGCCATCCTTCCTACATCAGCCGCGCACCCCTCCCTTCCATGATGCAAAGCTGTCCCTCTTCAGCCCTCCAAAGGCCCAGCTCCTGCCCTTCCCACCGTGTCACGCAGTGCCTCCCAAATGAGAGTGATCTGCAACGTGGGAGGGAAAAATAGAAGAGGCTCTCTCTAGGTGATGACCCCTCTCTGTGCCCCTACCCCATGACCTCTCTCATTACCTCATGATGTGGGCAGCTGCACTTAACCCAGAGGGGCTGAGCACCCAGGACATCTCACCATGTGGATGGCAGGTCCTGCCAGGCCGACTCCACCTGGAGTCAGTGCTGGACCCACCCCTCCCCCATCCCCACTCACCCCAGGGACAGTGCAGCCTCTGGGGTGGCGTCCATAGAAGTCAGGTGGTGTCACGGCTCACTCTGGGTTTTGGTCAGTGCTTCAGGGAGGAGGAAGGTGTGATTATAGAGAAACAACACTCAGCAAACACTCTGCTCTCTCCACTCCTACACACAGTTCAGCCTGATGTGCAACATTTAAAACGGAAAGGGAATTTTGACATTTCTGGTTTCGAGCAACGACTTTTGAGGTAGAATCGCAAAACCAGTGACCGCCACGTGGGAAGAGCAGCCTTTGCTCAGTTTGGAGGACACCGGGGGTCTTTGAGGAAACTCCTTCTGGGACAATGTCTGAACACAACTTACAGCAGCGGCTCTCCCCTCCCCTCCACAGGCTGGGGCTGTGGTAGCTGGTCACACTCAAGATGTCTTGGGCACCAGCCCCTTCTCTGCAACCAACAGAGCAGGAGGGTGAGCAGGTGGGGTTCTGCAGAGGCGAGCCTCCACTGAGACGCCCCCGAGTCCTCTCCCATACTCTGGGGTGCTGCACCCCCTCTCCCAAAGGGCCTGCCCCTCTTCTGCTTTGGCACAACTGAGAAGAATCCAGTTCCCGCTGTTCCCCTCGGCCCCCAGAACCCATTGCTACTTTTAATTGGCCAGAGTATCTGCCATGTGCCATCCACATGGTGAGATGTCCTGGGTGCTCAGCCCCTCTGGGTTAAGTGCAGCTGCCCACAACATGAGGTAATGAGAGAGGTCATGGGGTAGGGGCACAGAGAGGGGTCATCACCTAGAGAGAGCCTCTCCTATTTTTCCCTCCCACGTTGCAGATCACTCTCATTTAGGAGGCACTTTTAAACTGCCCCAGAGTATCATTTGTGCCCCTGGCTCCATTTCAGCTTGGGGAAATTATCCTCTATTTCCAGGGACTCCCAGTGAGCCGGGGCTGATCTAGCACATTCTTGGCAAAATCGTACCAGCAGTAACCCTGACAGTGATGGGTAAGCTACACACCCACTGCTTTCCAATGAGAGAGGTTCTATCCTCTGCTCTTGGCCCAGTACAGGAGGGGTGAGTGGGCTGTGAGTTTCAGGGGTGCAGTTCCAGGCTCCTCCTCCGGGGGGTGCCATTGCAGGCCACTCTCCTGCTTCAACCTGGCCTGTAGGCTCAGAGCTCTCCGCACCAGGTCAGCTCTAGAGCTCAACCAGACCAGCATCTCCACACAAAGCAAACACAGGTGCTCCTGTATACTCCAAGACATTTTAGAGACAAAGTCTCTAAACTATGTGGGTTCTTCCTAAAAATGTCAAGAAGTACCCTTGGATTTATGTTGAGGAATTAGACTCGATTTCCAGTAAGGCCAGAAAACAGAAAGCAAGAGAAGGATTTGGGACTCCCCTACCATAAAAAGCTGGAAGAAATATGCCATTATTGCTCTTCTTTGCCCGAAGACAAACAGCAAAGGACAGTAAGGAGAAGCTGGGTATCTTTTCCCAACCCCGTGGGTCCTGTGGCTCTTCTGCCAGCCCCGGTGGACGATAAACCTCAGCGTTCTGCTAATGGTGCGTGCAGCTCTGCACGGGCTGTGCTAGCTGACTGCCAGCACCTGCCTTTCTGGTCCCCAGCTTGTGTGCTGCCAGAACACTCAGGACCCTTCGGGATTTCACTTACCAAACACGAGCTGGCCACACTCTCCTAAGGATGCTCAGCTTGCACAGCTTTCTCTGAGGCCATGCATTCCACCTGAGGCTCGGGGTTTGAGGGGAAGGAGGCTAAGGGCCCATGCTTTGACTTTCCAAGATCTGGAGGACTTAGGACAGTCACTTCGTATCAGCACATGTTTCTGCATCCGCTTGCCAGCGGAAAGGGGCACTGGGCCACTGCTGGGTGGGTGGAGGGATGGAGTTCATCGGGTCCCCACTTTCTCCCACCCCCATCGAGAACTTCTTTTTCTTAGAGAAAAGGGAGGAAGACGACACGGTGCCTTCCACCTAGAGACTCTCTCCGTCCCACAGCACTGGTTCTGCGATTTACATTAAGGGCTGTAACAGGTCGGAGTAAATGGAGCAGGTTTGCAATTAGTTTTCAAAGTACTTATCTCATTAAAGTAAATGAATTATTGATTTAGTGACACTCATGCTTTTAGTGAGTGGCGTGGTGCCATCCTCGCTCTGTGCCTTGGCTTCAGGAGCCAGTGGCCGGCACAAGCAAACTTGCTTTGTGTAGAGATTTTTTTTTTAATTTTAATATTTTCTTCTCGTTATTTAGCTTCGTAATTAAAGTGGATCCACATGAGAAATGGAGGGTCGGTTTATGGGAATAGAAGCTCCAGAGACAAGCGCGCGTGCCTGCCTCCCTGCAGGAAAGAACAGAGCTAATAAGTGTCTGACCTCAACAGCTAATGGAGGGGGAGGCCGGAGGGGCGG
>SJYW01003465.1:1877069-1927498 GCA_006410735.1 Raphicerus campestris
GGTGGGGGCGGAAGATGGACCACTGTGACCGGCCCGTCAGCAAGCCTGTTTCCTCTGGACCGTGGAAGTTCATGGCTTCGGAAGGTAGCTCCCCAATTCTTAGAGGACTGTGACTCAGAGTTTGTTGGATGAGAGGACCTAGGCCCTTCCCACCCCAGGCAGGAGGAACCCAGGGAGTCAGCAGGGATGGCAGCTGGGTTCGTCCTTGGCTCCAGCGAGTACAGGCTGCATGAACTCTGCCCCAAAGCAGATGAAGGTTGTGGGCTTGGTTTGGACTCAGTGCCAATCTCAGCAACACCCCTGCCCCTGGGACTTGTAGGAGGGGCTCTTCCCCCAGGGCTGGGAAAGAAGAAGGAAGAGGGAGAGAGGAAGGGACAGCAGTCCCAAGCTGTGGTGCCTCTGGAGCTGGAAACAAGCACACCCGGGAGGCCAAGCCAAGTGCCAGCTGCTGAGCTTGGGAGGTCCTTGCCCATCCAGGTGCTGACTCAGCGTCTCCCCGAGTCTGCCCCTGGAGGTGCCAGCAGCAGGGGAAGATGTAGCACACCATTAAAGGCCGCTGGCTTCTGGCTGCTTCTAATTTCCACCCTCGGTTCAAATTAACATGGCCTTGCCCCTCAGTACAGCTGGCAGGGATGGTGCCCTGGAGTGAAAAGCGGGGGAGCCTGGGCTGTGCCCCTGAGATGTTATTTCTCTGAACAGCTGTGGCAGGATAGATTGAGTGTCCCGCGTGCTGTCATTGGTGTCCTCTGACCCCGGCTGGGTGGGACCTCACCATGTGGGCCTGGGGCACCATCACCACAGTGCCCCTCCCTGACTACTCTGTGCTCCCCTTACACCCACGCCCAACACACAACATACACACACACACATGATCACACAGCCACCTGCTTCCTGTCCTGGAAATGGGATCATGACCAAACTGGCTGGGAAAGGTGTGGGCCCGAGAAGGACCTACAGGATAGACCTGGCAAGAGGTCAAGCTTCAGAGGGGTCAGCTAGGAAGGGAAGGGTCAGGCAGCACGGGGGCAGGGAAGTCAGCAAAGTCCAGTCTGGGCCCCCAGAAAAGGCCGCCTGCCCTGCTGCATGGCCGACCATCCCTGCCCAGGGTGGGAGTCTCTGGGCACACAGGTCTGGTCCAGACTTTCCCTGGAGCTGTAACAAAGTAGGGTAGGGCCCCGGGCAGGTGTTACTTCATCTGCTGCACTGGCCTATAAGCCCAGCGATTTCCCCAGAGTGCCAGGCCTGTGGCGAGACCCCGAGTGGCCACTGCCTGCACAGTCAGGCTATCCACATATCCGGCCAGCCAGGCAGGAGTGGCCTTGTCGATTTGCGGAACCCACACAGGAGAGCCGGTTTCACAGGGACACGGCTGTGAGCAGTCCATCGCTGCCCATGGCCTGGCCTGACGCTACGCAGAGAGGGCCCAAGCCCAGGAGTTGCTGAAAGGACTCAGGAGTGACCCCTGGTGGCAGCAGACCAGTGGGCCCTGGTCAGCTGTGAGTCCTTCCAGGACAGGAGGCCAGTGCCCTGAGAGCTCGCCCTGGACACAATCGATTTGTTTCAGGTTCCAGCTTCCGTCTCCACCCCCAGGACCCTCAGGTGAAGCCAGGGATGGGCTGGACAACTAGTTGTCCTTCCCTTGATCTACACCCAAGGTCAGCATGCATGAGTCCGGCCAGGCGGCTGTGAGCTGCACCCTAAGGCCATGTGTTCCAGATTGAGGGAAGGGTTAGGATTAGGCTACAGCAGGGGACCCTCAGAGCAAGTGACTCTCCTTACTTGCTGCCACTAAGGGGCGGGGTAGTGAGGAGGGATCAGAGCTAGACAGAAGCTGGCCTCCTGTAGCCCTCACGGTCCCTGCTCCCTGATGCCAGGACCTCCTAGAAAGCCACCCTCACTCTCATGAACTTTAAAACTCCCTGAATGATTGCTGGGAGCCCACTGGACCCGGGTGTTAGGGACCCATCAGTGACCAAGTCCCCCTGGCATAGCTCCTTGCTTACACCTGGGCGTCTGGTCACTTCTGATGACTCAGAAGAAGTCTGACACACAGTGGTCAGAAGGCTCCTTCCAGAGTTCATTCTCAGCAGGCTACATGAGAAAAGGGAAGAGCTTGGGCTGGGGGCTCTGATCTGGATCCGCACGTGGCTCCTCATCCATTTCATTCTGCGGTGTGACCTCAGGCAGGTCGCTCTGCTTCACTGAGCTTCACTGATGGTAACCCCTGGCCCCCACCCTGCCCCTGCCTCCTGTACCATAGTTGGGAGAACTGAGGTTGTGTGAGTCTGTCACTCACCGAGGAGAGTGCATGGCACACAATGGGTACTCAGCAAACAACCCAGAGCCTCCCACGCTCAGCCACACAGCGGGGCTTTTGCAGCAGGGGCTGCTCCCGCCTGCCCCCCAGCCCCAGAGGGGCACAAACCACCCAGCCTGTGATCTGAAATTCCAGAAAGGTCTCCCCATTTCCCAGCACTCTCTCCCACCAGCGACACCTCCCAGAGCAGCAAATCAGGTCTGTTGCTAACTGGTTCAAATGTGGCTTTAAATATATGTGTGTGTGTATATATATATATATATACATATATATATATCTTTATGATAAAAAAAATTTTTTTCATTTAATTAAAAATGTTGACATTGTGCCTGGACACCCCGCTAGAGAAACTGGCTATAAATTAAACATTAAATCTTTAATGGTCCATAAAGAAATATTCGTTTCTGCTTATGTATATAGTGGATATAAATAGATAAAGAGAGGGCTTTTTTTCATCTGGGAGGCAGATTTTTTTTAACCTCAGCTGGATAATCTTGTTAAGTGGATGTAATTAAAAGTTAGATTAATCCGCATCCTCCCCTTGGCTTTGTCTGGGGTGGGGGTGGGGTTCTCAAGGAAGGAGCAAGTTGTCTCTGCCTGGCTCTAACCCCTCTTTGGAGAATGCTGGGCGTTGGTGCAGGAGGAGACTGCAGCCAGCGGGGCTGCTCTGAGGAGCAGTGCACGTGTGTTAATAGCAGGGAGGGGGCATGTCTAGATTTCCGTCATGAAAGTGTCACCCTGGCTGTTGAGTGGGAGCTGGAGTGAATTCAGGAAACTGTTTGGGGGCTGGTTCACATAAGAAGTGATGGTTTCAGTTCAGTTCAGTCTCTCAGTTGTGTCTGACACTTTGCAACCCCGTGGACTGCAGCACACCAGCCTTTCCTGTCCTTCACCATCTTCCAGAATTTGCTCAAACTCATGTCCATTGAGTCAGTGATGCCATCCAACCATCTCACCCTCTGTATCCCCCTTCTCCTCCTGCCTTCAATCTTTCCCAGCATCAGGGTCTTTTCTAATGAGTCAGTTCTTCACATCAGGTGGCCAAAGTATTGGAGCTTCAGTTTCAGCATCAATCCTTCCAATGAACATTCAGGACTAATTTCCTTTAGGATCAATTGGTTGGATCTCCTCGCTGTCCAAGGGACTCTCAAAGAGTCTTCTCCAACACCACAGTTCAGAAGCATCAATTCTTCAGCTCTCAGCTTTCTTTATGGTCCAACTCTCACATCCATACATGACTTCTGGAAAAACCATAGCTTTGACTTTATTGCAGCCATGAAATTAAAAGACGCTTACTCCTTGGAAGGAAAGCTATGACCAACCTAGACAGCATATTAAAAAGCAGAGACATTACTTTGTCAACAAATGTCCGTCTAGTGAAGGCTATGGTTTTTCCAGTGGTCATGTATGGATGTGAGAGTTGGACTATAAAGAAAGCTCAGCACAGAAGAACTGATGCTTTTGAACTGTGGTGTTGGAGAAGACTCTTGAGAGTCCCTTGGACTGCAAGGAGATCCAACCAGTCCATCCTAAAGGAAATCGACACTGAATATTCATTAGAAGGACTGATGCTGAAGGTGAAGCTCCAATATTTTGGCCACTTGATGCAAAGAGCTGACTCATTTGAAAAGATCTTGATGTTGGGAAAGATTGAAAGCAGGAGAAGGGGATGACAGAGGATGAGATGGTTAGATGGCATCACCGACTCAGTGGACATGAGTTTGGGTAAACTCGGGGAGCTGGTGATGGACAGGGAGGTCTGGCGTGCTGCGGTTCATGGGGTCACAAAGAGTTGGACACGACTGAGTGACTGAACTGAATTGAACTGACTTTATGGACCTTTGTCAGTAAAGTAATGTCTGTGCTTTTTAATATGCTGTCTATGCTGGTCATAGCTTTTCTTCCCAGGAGCAAGTGTCTTTTAATTTCATGGCTGCAGTTACCATCTGCAGTGACTTTGGAGCCCAAGAAAATAAAATCTGTCACTCTTTCCATTGTTAACCAATCTATTTCCCATAAAGTGATGTGACTGGATGCCATTATCTTCATTTTTTGAATGTTGAGTTTTAAGCCAGTTTTTTCACTCTCCTCTTTCACTTTCATCAAGAGGCTCTTTAGTTCCTCTTCACTTTTCTGCCATAAGGGTGGTGTCATCTGTGTATCTGAGGTTATTGATATTTCTCCTAGCAATCTTGATTCTAGCTTGTGCTTCATCCAGCCCAGTATTTCGCATGATGTGCTCTGCATACAAGTTAAAGAAGCAGGGTGACAATATACAGCCTGATGTACTCCTTCACCAATTTGGAACCAGTCCGTTGTTCCACGTCCAGTTCTAATGGTTACTTCTTGACCTGCATACAGATTTCTCAGGAGGCAGGTCAGGTGGTCTGGTTTTTCCACCTCTTTAAAAATTTTCCACGGTTTGTTGTGATCCACACAGTCAAAGGTTTTAGTATAGTCAATGAAGCAGAAGTAGATGTTCTTCTGGAATTCTCTTGCTTTTTCTATGATCCAACAGATGTTGGGGATTTGATCTCTGGTTGGCTTCCCTGGTGGTGCAGAGGTCAAAGCGTCTGCTTGCAGTGTGGGATACCTGGGTTCGATCCCTGGGTCAGGAAGATCCCCTGGAGAAGGAAATGGCAACCCACTCCAGTGTTCTTGCCTGGAGAATCCCATGGACGGAGGAGCTTGGTGGGCCGCAGTCCATGGGTCGCAAAGAGTTGGACACGACTGAGCGACTTCACTTTCACTTTCACTTTCCTCTGTCTTTTCTAAATCCAGGTTGAACATCTGGAAGTTCTTGGTTCAAGTACTGTTGAAGCCTGGCTTGGAGAATTTTGAGCATTACTTTGCTAGCATGTGAGTTGAGTGCAATTGTGCAGTAGTCTGGACATTCTTTGGCATTGCCTTTCTTTGGGATTGGAATGAAAACTGACCTTTCTCAGTCCTGTGGCCACTGCTAAGAAGTGATAGTTTAGGAGCCAGATAAGCAACATGTTACATAGAGGTAGACAAAAGTAGATGATGCCAGAGGCATTCTGGAAGCCAAATTGGCAGAATCGATGATGGACATGATGTGAAAAAGGGAGGGCCAGGGTGGCCCCCCGGTGACCTGCTCACTTGGCTAGGGGATGGTTCCATTTACTAAAATGGATCTGCTGAGATAGGACCAGGAGCCTTGAGCATGTTGGGTTGGAGGAGAAAGAGGCTGGTTGAGTTGGCCTGACCCTCAGGGACTTCAGCTGGAGGTGCCAAGTGCAGCTTTCCTGGGATGCAGGTGGTGACTGCAGTTAGAGTGGTGATGGAGAAGCTCAGGGAAAAGGTAAAGGGTAAGAAGAGAAAGGGGCGGATTGAGCCCTGGGGTACCCACTAGAAGAGGCTGGAGGTGCATGGGGGATGGAGAAGGGAAGGCTGGAGTCACAGGAGGAGGACCAGGAGCATGTGGGGCCAGCCCAGGAGGCCTGAGGGTCTCCTCAACAAGCTGCCATTCTGCTGAGAGATCAAGAAAGACAAGGCTGACAGAGACCATGTGATAATTCCGTTGAGGAAGAGTTTATGGCTGGAGGAAAAGGAACAAGTCTTTGCAGGCATGGGCAAGCATATCATGGACCTGGAAGACTCTCCTCTTGACCTGAGATAGATATGTGGTGTGGGGCCACGGGGGAGGCAGGGGTGAAAAGGTGGGTTGGCACCAGGTGTGAGCAGCCTCGGGCACCAGGTGAAGAGGTCTGAACCTTCCCCAAGCCTGCAGGCTGCTGTCAGGTGTGTGACAGGGTCAGGTTTGCAGTGAAGCAGACCCATCTGGCCACATACTGGGGCCAGACTCCTGGAGGGGCTCCAGGTCCGGAGCAAGTTCAGAGGTTGCAGAGAGTTCTGGGGAGAGAAGGGGCCCTTTGCCAGGTGGTGAAGAACAAACAGGTACAAAGCTGCTGAGGAGGGAGAACAGATAGAAGCCAGGAGGGGATGGATGAAGGAGGGCACAACTGAGGATGCCCAGAAGTTCTGAGTCTGGGACGCTGGATCAGCATCATTGGCTGAACTAGGAGGTATGGGGGAAGGGGACTTTCTCGGTCTTGTATCTTTAGTTTGCTTGTCTCCTAGCATAGGTAATCAGGCGGCAATATCTGGAAGGGACTAGGGGATGCTGGACTGGACACCTGGAAGTAGGAGTTCTTGTAAGACAGATGGAGGATGAAGCCAGGGCACAGAGAAGATGGTCCAGGCATGTGTCACTGGGAAGAGAGGTGCAAATGGGAGGGAAGCCTGGAGAGCCACTAAGGAGGCTGAGTGGGCAGTTAGGGAGCAAGGAGAGCCCGGGAGAGGGGTGTCTGTCCAAGAAGGCTTGTGGGGAACCCTTCCTGTGTGTATGTCACTTCAGTCATGTTCAACTCTGTGACCCCATGGACTGTAGCCCACCAGGTTCCTCTGTCCATGGGGATTGTCCACGCAAGTATACTGGAGTGGGTTGCCATGTCCTCCTCCAGGGAATCTTCCCAACCCAGGGATTGAACCCAGGTCTCCTGCATTGCAGGTAGATTCTTTACCAGCTGAAATACCCAGAAAGCCAACTCTACTCCCTGCATATCCACGGAAGCAAACATGCATTCAGTACCGAACAGCCACTGACTTCCTGTGATGGCTTGTCCACCACATCTCAAGATCTGCTGGTTGAACAGTCCTCATAAGGGCCTCCTCCTACAGTGAAAGTCGCTTTTGTTATCACTACTTAAAGTCTTGACCAGTAGCCTTAGGAATGTGCGCATGAGGCACCCACAAATGACCGTGTTTTCTGTGCATCTCAGGAAAGGCTTTCAGTGTGACAGAAAGACAGAGGCTGCTGCCTCTTGTGAAGTCACTAAGTCGTGTCTGAGTCTTTTGCAAACCCATGGGGTTGCAAAGAGTCGGACACGACTGAGCCACTGAACTGAACTGAACTGAACATGGACTATAGCCCACCAGGCTCCTCTGTCCATGGGATTTCCCAGGCAAGAATACTGGAGTGGGTTGCATTTCCTTCTCCAGGGGATCTTTCTGACACAGGGATCAAACCCACATCTCCTGGTTGTCAGGCAGATTCTTTACCACTGAGCCAGGGAAGCCCCAAGACAGAGGCTGTTACTAAATAGACCCAACTGCCCATACAGGCCCAGTCCACAAATTAGCTGCTTGTCAGTGAAGGTCAGTTGCAGGCAGATGCTCGCCAGGATATGGGTCTGAGAAAGGTTCAGGTTCACTTTTTACTTCTGAGGCCGATTCCAATAGAAGACTGAAATTGGTAAAACGGGCAGAGATGTGTTAAGCCCAAAAGGTAATTGCTGAACAGTGATAGTCCTTCTGAGGTGGTTCTGGCAAGCAGCAATCAAGCCAGGCCAGCAGCCTGCAAGCTGCACCAAGCACTGAGTCTTCCCTCGCCCTCAGGGCAGTACTTCGGTATCACCCTTTAAAGCCTGAGGCTGGCAGGTGCTAAGAGGACCCAAGATTTGCTTGAATCAAGTGAGATAGGGGGCACAAGGAAGCAAAAATGACTGTCATGAGAGGAGACGATGTTATACTCATGCTATGCTAAGCTAAGTCACTTCAGTCGTGTGCGACTCTGTGCAACCCCATAGACGGCAGCCCACCAGGCTCCCCCGTCCCTGGGATTCTCCAGGCAAGAACACTGGAGTGGGCTGCCATTTCCTTCTTCAATGCATGAAAGTGAAAAGTGAAAAGTGAAAGTGAAGTTGCTCAGTCGTGTCCAACTCTTAGCGACCTCATGGACTGCAGCCCACCAGGCTCCTCCGTCCATGGGATTTTCCAGGCAAGAGTGCTGGAGTGGGGTGCCATTGTCCCCTAGAAACACAGAAGGCATGCCATGTAGAGCCACGTGGTGCAGCACCAGGATGGATCAGAAGGCAGAGGGAATGGGAATATGTAGGCAAGAGCCTGAGTTGTGGTTTCCAAGGGAACAGACAGGTGTGACAGGGTGAGCATGATCAGGACGGGCTGGTTGAGTCATTTCAGTGGGTTCCAGGCAGACACGTTGTCCCTAGTGTCCGATACCTGGCCCTGAGGTGGTTAGGGCTGGTGGACAATGGCCTGGAGAGTGAGAGCCCAGTAGAGGACTTAGGGGTGTGGGCTCTGGGTTGGCTGGGTTGTACATGAAAGATGGGCACGGGGTGTTGTCTGCCCCTCTAGGAATTAGCCAGCCGTGGGAGGGGCAGTCCCTCCAAGGTTGGCAGTGCCCCAGTGTCGAAGTGTCAAGATACAGAAAACGAGAGATGTGGTTATGCAGCAGGATTGGAGCAGGGCCACCTGGGGCATGCTGAACAGAAGGAGGGGGTGCAGCATGGGCTCTGACTTTGCCCGCAGCTCAGCAGCCCCCTCGGCCCCCAACCCGCAGCCCAAGCACATGTGTGTGACTTTAAAGACCTAAGCACTCCTTGACCACCAGCACCCCAGCAGGCAGTGGTGGGCTGTGCCCAAGGTCCCAGGCTTCACGGCCCTTCCAGCAGTGGTTTGCTGGGCTTGGTGGTTTAGAGGTCTTGGGAGTCCTTTGTCAGGTGCAGGAAGGGGAAGGCCTGTGATGCTGCTGACCCAGGGGCGGAGACCTCGCCATGGCCAAGCTGGCAGGAAGATCCTCCTTGGCCTTCACGTGGCAGGTCCCAGCTCAGACATAGGACCTGGCCAGTAGGGGGTCCTCCTGCCAAAGACGGGGCAGTGGGCACATTTCCCCAAGGGGCCTTGCAAGCCCTCAGAGCTCCGAGACTGGAGACAAAACTCTGCAGGTTGGACCTTGCTGGTTACTGAGGCCAGACTCTGAACACTCAGCATATCAACACCCATCACTCCCCTCCAGCCTCGTTTCCCAAAAAAAGTGACAGTGACGCCTCTGCCACCCGGAACCACCAGCCACTGTAGGCACACCAGCTTCCTTGCCTGCATCCAGGGACAAAGGCACCCACCTATCAGCTTGTGGGATGACTTGTGATGAGTTTGTGCAGAGGGCTCCCTAGCCCATGAACACAGTGCAGACTCATGACCTCATCACAGGGGTGAAATCCTCCCCAGTAGTGGTCCAGGCATCATGCTGAAGCCTGTTCTCCGTTATTCCTTGCAAAGGCACCAGGAGGGCAGCACTGTTGCCTCCCCACTTTACAGACGAGTAAACTGAGGCACTCAGAGGCACTCGCCAAAGATTTCACCGTGATCCCAGGTGGGACTGAAGGGTGGATTAACTTCTGACATAAGCACCCAGCACAACCAAGGTCTTCCCTCCCCTTTGGGGAGCAGGTAAAAGCTGCAGACACCCTATCCCAGGTGGCTCAGTTATAAAGAACCCACCTGCCAATGCAGGAGACTCAAGAGACACAGGTTTGATCCCTAGGTTGGGAAGATCCCTTGGAGAAGGAAATGGCAACCCACTCTAGTATTCTTGCCTGAAGAATCCCATGGACAGAGGAGCCTGGCGGGCCACAGTCCATGGTCACAAAGAGTAAGACATGACTGAGCAGCTGAGCACACACCCCATCCCAAGGTTTTTCCTGAAATGGGCATCTCTGCCTGGGTTTTCTCTATTTCTTCAAGCGATTATCTAGTTGTTTTGTCAACATCAGACAGTCTGGTTCTGTTCTCTGCACACCTTCCTGGTGGCATTTACAGAGATGCTAGTGGAGGAGGATGGGGCTAGCTGCACTTCCCACCTTGAACCTGGGACACAGCCTGGACCCCGCCTGGCTACCACGGTCTGTACAGACAGCTGTCCTGCTGCCCATCTCCCAGCCCTCTCAGCTGAGTCTCTACTTTTATTTTATAAGTAGGTTGATTGAGATAGATTTCTGAAAATCTTAGAGGAATGAACAGGTTGGTTTCTTAGGGGATTTGCTCAGGAAATGAGATTTTGCCTGTCTCCCAAAGGAGAAAGGATATGTCTAAATTATTGATAGAGAAACATGCTCATCTAAGAAGCTAGTATAGCAGACCGTCTGCGTGCTGATTGGTGCTGTCTGTCCTGTGTATTAACTCAACTCCTCCGGCCTCTCCATCACCCTCCCCATCCCCGACCCATGCTGCTCAGGGCACAGGTGGTCAGCATCCCACCCACTGCTTCTGCAGAGGGGCCCTGCCCTCCGGCTAAGGAGAGGCAGTAAGTACATCGTCAGGTTTCCAAGGAGCACCTACAAGAAGACACATCCCCACTGTGATTTTGAACACCACCCTGGCTGACTCTCTGTGCTCAGAGGCCTCTGGCTTTTAAAAAAACATAAGAGATCAGAGCCAAGTGGAGACTGGGATGGCCGCCCAGACTTGGCCATCACTGAGCTCCATTTCAGCCGAGTGTTGGAGAGAACGTGGCAGCCCCTAGCTCCCTGGAGAATGGCTCAGAGGGGGCCCTCTACCTTCATTAGAAAGAACGGCCTCCTCAGCGTAATCAGAACCCAGCATCAGAACCCGGTAATCAGAACCCTGTAATCAGAACCCAGTGGAAGTGACCAGGAAACCAGGCAGTCAAAGGTGTCCTCACCCCCACCGGTCGAGCTGTACACATCCGTGCCCCTCCCACCTGGATTCGTTTCATGTTTGTTGAGTGAATGAATGAACGGAGTTGGAGACAGCAGAGCTATAGAGCTGAGTGCTGTTCAGAGGGTGCAGAAGCTGGTGTGGCATCAAGGACAGCTTGGAGAATGCACAATGGCGATCACTCTTAGCTGGTTATCCCCATTGTGTCCCATAGATGGGTCTGCATCCATTTTTAAAACCACACTAAATTAAATAGAAATGTGTCAATAGGTAGAAGTCAAGATCAAAGAACAGAAAAAGAGAAATAGAACAGAAAAAGCTGCCTGTGGGGCTTTGAAATACAACTGGCAATGTGGAGCCACACTTTTTTTCTGAACTTGCTAACAGCCAAAGAAAAGAGGAAAATATGGCTGATACTATGATTTTCGCTGTTTTTAAAAGTGGCTCAACATGTTGATGGACAGATGAATGAACAAAATGTGATCTATCCATGTAACGGAATATTAGTCAGCCTTTAAAAGGTATAAAATTCTGACACCTGCTACCACGTGGAGGAACTATAGGGACACTGCACTCAGTGAGATGAATCGGTCCCAGAAGGGCAAATGCTGTGTGAGTCCACTCATTTGAGGTCCCTGGAGAAGTCACATTCAGAGACAGAAAGTAGGATGGAAGTTTTCTGGAGCTGGGGGAGGGGCTGGGGAGTTAATGGAGACAGTTTCAGTTTAGGAGGATGAAGAAGGTCTGCAGGTGGACAGTGGTGATGGTTGGACAACGGTGTGAGCATATTTCCCTCTGAGTAGTACACCTAAAAATGGCTAAAATGGTAAAAAAAAAAAAAAAAAANACACCACCCTGGCTGACTCTCTGTGCTCAGAGGCCTCTGGCTTTTAAAAAAACATAAGGGATCAGAGCCAAGTGGAGACTGGGATGGCCGCCCAGACTTGGCCATCACTGAGCTCCATTTCAGCCGAGTGTTGGAGAGAACGTGGCAGCCCCTAGCTCCCTGGAGAATGGCTCAGAGGGGGCCCTCTACCTTCATTAGAAAGAACGGCCTCCTCAGCGTAATCAGAACCCAGCATCAGAACCCGGTAATCAGAACCCTGTAATCAGAACCCAGTGGAAGTGACCAGGAAACCAGGCAGTCAAAGGTGTCCTCACCCCCACCGGTCGAGCTGTACACATCCGTGCCCCTCCCACCTGGATTCGTTTCATGTTTGTTGAGTGAATGAATGAACGGAGTTGGAGACAGCAGAGCTATAGAGCTGAGTGCTGTTCAGAGGGTGCAGAAGCTGGTGTGGCATCAAGGACAGCTTGGAGAATGCACAATGGCGATCACTCTTAGCTGGTTATCCCCATTGTGTCCCATAGATGGGTCTGCATCCATTTTTAAAACCACACTAAATTAAATAGAAATGTGTCAATAGGTAGAAGTCAAGATCAAAGAACAGAAAAAGAGAAATAGAACAGAAAAAGCTGCCTGTGGGGCTTTGAAATACAACTGGCAATGTGGAGCCACACTTTTTTTCTGAACTTGCTAACAGCCAAAGAAAAGAGGAAAATATGGCTGATACTATGATTTTCGCTGTTTTTAAAAGTGGCTCAACATGTTGATGGACAGATGAATGAACAAAATGTGATCTATCCATATAACGGAATATTAGTCAGCCTTTAAAAGGTATAAAATTCTGACACCTGCTACCACGTGGAGGAACTATAGGGACACTGCACTCAGTGAGATGAATCGGTCCCAGAAGGGCAAATGCTGTGTGATTCCACTCATTTGAGGTCCCTGGAGAAGTCACATTCAGAGACAGAAAGTAGGATGGAAGTTTTCTGGAGCTGGGGGAGGGGCTGGGGAGTTAATGGAGACAGTTTCAGTTTAGGAGGATGAAGAAGGTCTGCAGGTGGACAGTGGTGATGGTTGGACAACGGTGTGAGCATATTTCCCTCTGAGTAGTACACCTAAAAATGGCTAAAATGGTAAAAAAAAAAAAAAAAAATTGTTGCACATATTTCACCACAGTGAAAAAGTCAAAAAAACTCAAAAAACCCCAAACAAATTAAAAAGTGGATTCGAAGTACCCCTCAAGGGAATGATGGTTTTCCTGGAGTCTTTCAGTCTGAAAGCTGTTTCTTGGGATCCGATTGCCAGACACCAGCCTCCTGAGCACGCATCATCTGGCTCCTTGGACCACGGCTTCCCCTCTAGTTGGCATTAGAAAGAACAGCTCTTGGAGGGCTGAGCATTGGAGAGTGGGTGTGGTCAAAATGACGTCACAGAGGGCCAGTGAGCAGGAGGAAAAGTGCTGCTGGGGTCTGGATTCAGGCTGCACAGGCCAGGATGAGACAGGTGCAGCAAGGGTGGGGACAAACGTCTAGATCATTCTAAGATGTTTGGAGGAGGCCAGCAGATTAGCGCCCTGGAGCTGCCGTAACACATTTCCACAAACTATGGGGCTTACAACTCCTGGAATTATTCTCTCACNCAGCAAGGGTGGGGACAAACGTCTAGATCATTCTAAGATGTTTGGAGGAGGCCAGCAGATTAGCGCCCTGGAGCTGCCGTAACACATTTCCACAAACTATGGGGCTTACAACTCCTGGAATTATTCTCTCACAGTCCTGGAGGCCAGAAGCCTGAAATAAAGCTGTCAGCAGGTCCACCATCTCTCTGAAGGCCCCAGGGAGCGGATCCTTCCTGTCTCTTCCAGCTTCTGGAAGCTCAGGCTTGGCTTGGCCTGTGGCCACATCACTCCAGGTCCTGCCTCTAGTCACATGGCCTCTCTGAGCCTGTGTCTGCTCCTTTTCTGGTTCTTATAGGGACACTCTCATTGGACTTAAGACCTACGAATTCAGGATGCTCTCATCTCCACCCTTAACTAGCTGAATCTGCAAAGACCCTCTCTCCCATTCTGAGGTTCCAGAGGGACACGCATTTCTGGGGGTACCATTCTACCCAGTATAGCTGGCATCTTATATTGTCCATGGGCTGATGGCCAGGTGGGTTCTATGGATCCCAATGCTGGGCTCTGGGCAATAGGGGCTGTGTGTTAGAAAGCTCTTCAGGGAGGAAAGACCACACCTCCGCCCCTGCCTTTCCTCTCTGACTCTGTTCTTGAATGGTTTCCTTGTCCACAGTGGGGTCCTGGCCCCTCCCTCACTGGCCCCCGCCCCTGCCCGCCATCTGCTCTCTGCTCACTGGCACTGGACATTCTACTCCTTCGAGCCATGTCCACCTTGAGAAAATTGCCCCCGGTGCAGGAGGGTGGCCTGTAGCAGTGCTGCTGGACAACTCAGATGCTGGCAATCCTGCTGGGCCTTTGACCAGTGGGCTCCCTTGGGTCGCAGATCCATGCTGAGTTCAGCTAACAGGGGGTCCTCCCCTCTAGCTGCCTGCTGGCCTTATCCCACCAGACAGAGCCTCCTATACTACAGGAGTGATTGACAGCTTCCAGGGCTGCTGGCAAAGGCCAGGGCAGCTCAGGGGCCATGAGGCTGGGCCAGGCGGGGATCCAGAAGCTCCGGAGTTTGCAAAGTCCAACACAGCCAGGAGAGCCAGCTGGTCACAGAAGGGCAGAGAAGGGATGGCCAGGGAGTCACAAGCAGACAGAAGGGCTCGGCAGCCATTGGGCACCAAAGCCATGTGCATCTCGAGGCCAGTGGACCTGCAGTGGGTGGCTGGACTTTCCCCACCTTCTGCCCGCGCACTCGGTGGATGTCAGCTGTGCAGTTGCTGCTGCAAGGCCCACGGGGCCGCCCTGCAGGCGGAGAGCTAGATGGGCTTGCCTGCTCCCTGCCCCCTGGAGCAGGACTAAAGGCCTCAGAGGAACTTGAAGGGGGGACTCTGGCTGAGGGAGGTCCCTGAGCCCTGCCTGGTCTTCTTAGGAGCGGGGTCTGGGCTGCTCCCAGAACAGAGTAAGCTCCTTCCTGCCCAGCGGCTCTGAGGGGCCCGTAAAGGGGTGGCTCCCCCTGATGTGCTATGTTCTGTGTGCTCAGAATCCCGACAACCTTGCATCCACTCTGATGACAAGAACCTGCTAGAACACCCCAGACTCCCTGGCAGTGCCTCGGGGTCTCTGAGCCATGAGCCTGCACCCCTCCTCTCCCCTCCCCAGCCCTTCCNAAGGCTACCGACTCCAGTATTCTGGCCTGGAGAATTCCATGGACTGTATAATTCATGGAATATGTGCAAAGAGTCTGCAAAGAGTCAGACATGACTGAGCGACTTTCACTTTCAAGGAGTGACTCGGGACCTTAGGACCAGTGAAGGCTGGTGGGGTGAGGGTGGGGCTGCCTTGCCAACCTTGATCCAGGCTGATGTTCCCCAGAGATTGGGAATTCCGGGCCAGCAGATTCCCTGGCGCCTAGAGGAAATCTGTGGGGTGAACGCAGTGGATAAAGGAGGGTGGTCATGGAAGTTGTTTGGGTAGAGGAGAGACTAGGGCAGGGAGGGAGGAAGTGCCCCATCTCACATCCTGGACCAGCCTGCATTCTGCTGCCCAGCAAAGCAGACTCCTCCTATCCGACTCCCACAGGTTTGGCCCAGACCCGTGCTCCAGCCAGTGCATATGTCTGCTCACTGGGGCTGGATGGATTGAATTAAATGGAACTAAATTGAATTGAACTGGGAGGAAAACTCACTTTAAGGAAAGAAAAAAAAAGAAAAGAGTCAACAATAAGAAAATCCCCCAAATCAACTGAAGGCAGCGGCTGATGCAAGTTGATTGATTCAATCCGTCTCATTTTGTAATGACGCCTTCACTCGACGATGCCTTCCAATCTCATCCAGCCACTTTGTGAGCTGCATGTGGCCATGTGCCAGAATAGCCGCTTTTGCCAGTTGGCTGGGGGTGGGAGGGATGCCAATCAACAAACAGTGGCTGTTGGGGGGGCCACATCCGTGAAGGCCTCTTCGTTTGTGGTTCAAGTTCAGCCACACTTTGGTCCACAGCTGTCCCTGCTGTGGCTGGTATCTGTGTGCATGGGGATGGGGGGTGGGTGGGAGCAGGTTTCCCGTGAAATAGTGCCTTGTGGTTTGCACAAACTCTTAACATGTGCCAAGAAAATTCTGTGCACTACATGTTCCCCTTCCACTTTTAATTCTTATTTCCTGCAGAGAAGGGTGCCTCTTTCCATGTGTGGAAGTGCAGCACAATGGAAACCTGCTGGGGAAACCCAGTCGCCCCAGTTACTGGTGGTGCAGTTGCTTAACCGAAGTGCACCTCAGTTTTTTCATCTGAAAAATGGGGGTGGTAAGAATGGTGCCTGCAGCTGGCATATAAAATGTGCAGAAAGTGACAGCAGCTCCCTGTTCTTCCTGGTGATTTCTTTTTTCTTTTCTTTTTCATTTTTTTAAATACCACTCCTGGTGATATTGATGATGGTAATGATGGTGATTTTCTGCATTGTAAGGAAGAGGCCCAGTTGACTACCTTTTGATTCTGGAAGCTTATGTCTATGTTACGGTGTTTTGTTTTTTTTTTTTAAAGTACACACACAGTGGGGATAGGGCGATGTGGAGCGACTTCTTAATGGTCATATGGTTTCCTTTCAGAGTGATGAAAAAGTTCTAGAACCCGATATGGTATGGTGTGTACAACAATGTGAATGTAATTAATACTACTGAACTGTGCACTTTAAAATGGTTAAAATGGTAAAATGTTATGTGCATTTTATCACATAGGTGTGCAAGGTATGTTCATATACAATTATGAAACATTACTGAAATCAATAAGGAAAATTTAAGTCCAGAGAAAACACATACGTTCACGCACAGACATGCACCCTCGTTTCTAATCTCCAAAGTGCCCGATGAGGAAAGGGCAGGATCAGGAGTCCAGACACACGTGTGCAGCCCCCAGGCCCCCAGGAATCAGCTTTGCAGCTCTGGGCAGTTCCCTTGATCTTTCGCATCCCAAGTTCCTGGATTATAAAAGGAGCTAATACCTGGCCCCTGCCACTCCGCCACCAACTAACTCCAAGCTGCTCCTGCCGATGGAAGCTCCTGGAAGCAGTGCCTAATTCCAAACATGCTTCTGAAAGCATGTGTTTGCTGAGATTTAGAATTGTCTTCCTTCTCTTTAAGCAACAGCAGCACTTTTCCTCGTGTTCTCCATTGACTGCTATTAAAATAGATTGGCAGGCCACGACTCCACAGAGAGGCACCTGGGGAGGCGGGGAGCCACAATTCACAAAGTCCCCTTTGAAGGTAACCTCAAAACCAGGTGGGGGTGGGGAAGAAGAGAAGAGGTATCTCAGAGTTTGGGGGAAAGGGAAGAAAGAGAGAAAACACGAGGAATGCCCCAGAGTTGCAGGGAAACATGAGTTTGGAAAATCTGGATGGCAGGCCCGAGGTGTTGTTTGCCTTTATCTCTGCCTGTTAAATCCAACGCCGACTCCCAGCCCCGCCGGCGCACAGACAGCGCGAGAGTTTAACCTGGGCAGGTTTCCTCGGCCTCCCAGGGAGATAATGCCTCCTTTTCCAGACTTGACTAGTCAATGGGCAAATCGCAGCTAGCAACCAGATGTATGATGGCAACATTGATTCTAATTCTCTCCCCTTTCTTTCTTTCTCTCTTTTTCTTTTTCTTAGAGAGCCCACAGTGCCTCGGGAAAAATTGGCTGAATAAAAGGTAGAAAGACTTTCTCTTTTTTCCCCCTGAATAGTTTTTGACAGATATGCGCATGTTGAACATCTTGGGAGCTGCTGACAGTGGATGCTGGGGGCTCTGAGTTTCCTATTTGCTCGAAGGAGGGGTTTGGTGGGGTCGAAGTGGGGGTGGCTTATTTAGCTCTCTTCTCATGATGGGCCAGCCCAAAATATACTGGGAAGGCAGCCCTGGGGAGCCAGGAGGGACATGAGGGGACAGGATTTTGTTTAAAGGCTACACTGCCTAGCAGCTCCGTGTGGCCGGAGAAGCCGCTCTGGTTCCTCGCTGGTCCCTTCCCTTCGCCTCCCCTTCTCCCACCCCAGGTACTTGGTGCCCAGGTGTGCACCCCTAGACTGCATGGTCTTCATAACCGAGGGCAGCTCGGGCTCACTGGTCCAGGGGGTCCAACTCCCTTCTGTGGCCTGGTCTCCTTGGGGAAGGGGCTCAGTTTCCAAAGCCAACCCCCAGGGTGGAGGGGTGGGGAGCAGAGGGCACTGGACATTTCTGACCCGAGCCCTGGGTCCTTGTGTCCTGCCCCCTCGCAGGTGCTCCCCTTTGTAGAGTCGCTTGCAGACTTTTACTTTGGGGAAGGGAGGTAAGTTATTATAAAGATAATGTGTATTTGTTGTGAACAAAATTAGAATACGCAGGTGCGCCGTGTACATGTCATCCCGGGTCCCAGGGGGCTTCTTCTCACAGGCTCCTGGGTCTTGGGGTGCAGGGGCCCAAGAATGGCCAAGCCTGTCCACTGGGCGGAAACAGAAGTAAAGCTGTTGGTTGGGAGCAGTCTGAGGCCTTCCCGAGCCAAACATTGGAAATTTAGTGTGGTTTTTTTCCCCAAGCCCACGCTTGGCTCATCATCGACCAAATGCAGCTTGACCTGTCCAGGGAGTGTGTCCTGGAAGCCATCCACCGCAGACCACAGGAGCTGTGTGGGGAGGACAGGGTGGGCCCTGTTCACTAGTTTTCCATCAGGGGTCCTCTTCATGTGTCCCTGGGTGATGCGTGACAGAGTCCCCAGGGAGTGACTGTCCTGGTTCTGTGAGTGCTCGATGCCTTTCTCCGTGGGAGGGGACAGAGAAAGTGGAGTCAGCCTTGCTCTCACTCTCTCACCAGAGTATCGTAACCACAGAGAAGGCAGCTTCACACGGCAGCCTTCTTGCCAGGTCGTCTTTATAGAATTGAGTCTCATTGTATGGACAAGCATCCAAACCAGTCTTCAGGTAAATTTGTCTGTGAGACAGAGTCCATTTGCACTCTAAGGATGATGTAGTGACTGGCTGGCTATGATTTTGCACACTCAGTATTTTACTCAGCTTTATCAAAGTACAATGCTTACACGATCAACTAGGTGTTTTCACAGTGTACAGTTTTAGGCTTTGACATGTTTATACCCATGACCTCATCGCTACAGTCAAGACACCAGACACATCCATCACCCCCAGAACTTTCCTGGTGCCCCTTTAGTCTCTTCCTCTCACCTCTTCCCAATCCCCTTTTCCTAGGCAAGCACTGATCTGCCTTCTGTTGCTATAAAATGATCTGTTTTCCCTAGCACTTTCTATAAGTAGAATCATGTCTTCCATCCTTTCTTTCCGGGTTAGCCTCTTTCACCGAGCGCACTTGTGCTGAGATTCATCCAGCTGGTGGTATGCACCCACAGTTCACCATTTTTGTTGCTGAGTAGTATTCCATGTTATGAAAGCACCACAGTTTGTTTATCCATTTAGTCCTTGAAGGAGATCTGAGATGTTTCCAGTCTGGGGCTATTACAAATAAAGCTGCTAGGAGCATTCATGACCAAATCTTTGTATAGGCACCAGCTTGCTTTTCTCTGGGGTAAAATACCAGGAGTNAAGGAGATTTGAGATGTTTCCAGTCTGGGGCTATTACAAATAAAGCTGCTAGGAGCATTCATGACCAAATCTTTGTATAGGCACCAGCTTGCTTTTCTCTGGGGTAAAATACCAGGACTGAAATGACTAGATCCTATGGGAAGTGCACGTTTAGCTTTTTAAGGAAATGCCAAACTCTCTTCCAAAGACGGCTGCACCATTCCACATTCCCATCAGCCGTGTATGAGGATCACAGCTGTACATGCTCACCAACCCTTGGTGTTACCGGTCTTTATCATTTAAACCATTCTAACAGGCGTGAAATGGTATTTGGGTGTGGTTCCCATTGCATTGTCCTGAGGACGAATGATGTTGAACATCTTTCGTGTGATTATTTGACACCTACATCTCCTTTGGTAAACTGCCTGTTCAAATCTTTGCCTATATTTTTATTGGGTGGTTTGTTTTCTTTTTTATGTTTAATTGGAAGATAATTGCTTTAAAATGTTGTGTTGGTTTCTGCAGAACAACAACACGAATCAGCCATAAGTAAACATATATCCCCTCCTGAACCTTCCTCCCACCCCTCTCGGTTGTCACAGAGCACCTGGCTGAGCTCCCTGGTTGTGATAGCAACCTCCCACCATCTATTTTACACACGGTAATATATATGTTTCAGTGCTACTCTCTCAACAGAGATGCAAATATAGAAAACAGACTTGTGGTTTGTTTTCCTATTGTTGAGTTTTGGGGAGTTCGTTATATATTCTGAATATAAGTCCTTTATTGGACACCTGCTTTGCAAACATTTTTCTTCTCATTGGTCTGACTTTTCATTCACTCTATAGTGTCCTCTTGAAGAGCAGACTTTTTCATTTTGGATGAAGCCTAGTTTACCAGTGGGGGCTTCCTGGTGGCTCAGAGGTTAAAGCGTTTGCCTGCGCCTGCCCACAATGCAGGAGACCTGGGTTCAATTCCTGGGTCGGGAAGATCCCCTGGAGAAGGAAATGGCAACCCACTCCAGTATTCTTGCCTGGAAAATCCATGGACAGAGGAGCCGGTGGGCTTCAGTCCACAGGGTCGCAAAGAGTCAGACACAACTGAGCGACTTCACTTCACTTCACTTAGTTTACCAATGTATTCTTCATAGATCATGCTATATCTAAGATTTATTTAGCATGACCCAAAGTCACCAAGATTTTTCCCTATACTTTCTTCTAGACATTTTACAGGTTTTAGATATTCCATGAGGTCTGTGCTTTATCTTGAGTTCATTTTTGTGTGTAGTGGAAGGTGGAGTGAAATTCATTTATCTGCAAATGGATAGCCAGTGGATTCCTTATGGTTGTTGCTGTTGTTGAGTCTCTTAGTTAAGTCCAGCTCTTTTGCCAGGGACGGTAGCCTGGTAGCCTCCTGCATCCATGGAACTNTTCTTCTAGACATTTTACAGGTTTTAGGTATTCCATGAGGTCTGTGCTTTATCTTGAGTTCATTTTTGTGTGTAGTGGAAGGTGGAGTGAAACTCATTTTTCTGCACATGGATAGCCAGTGGATTCCTTATGGTTATTGCTGTTGTTGAGTCTCTTAGTTAAGTCCAGCTCTTTTGCCAGGGACGGTAGCCTGGTAGCCTCCTGCATCCATGGAACTTCCTAGGCAAAAATACTGGAGTGGGTCACCGTTTCCTCCTCCAGGGATCTCGTCAACCCGGGGACAGAACCGGCGTCTCCTACATTGGTAGGTGGGTTCTTTACCAATGAGCCACCAGGGAAGCGCAGAATCCCATGTTATTTATTTTAAAAACTATCCTTTATCTATTGAATTGTCTTCTCAATTTGAAAAGAAATTAGTTGTCATATATGTGTGGGTCCATTTCTGGACTTAGTCGCNGATCTCGTCAACCCAGGGACAGAACCGGCGTCTCCTACATTGGTAGGTGGGTTCTTTACCAACGAGCCACCAGGGAAGCGCAGAATCCCATGTTACTTATTTTAAAAACTATCCCTTATCTATTGAATTGTCTTCTCAGTTTGAAAAGAAATTAGTTGTCATATATGTGTGGGTCCATTTCTGGACTTAGTTGCATTGACCTGTTTGTCTACCATACTACCATGATTATGTAGCTTTATGTTAAGTCTGGAAATCATGGTACGTTGGCGCTCCAACTTTGACTAGTTATTCTATGTCCCTTACATTTAGAATCAGCATGTGAACTGGTTTTTAATACCACCTGGGAATTTGAATGGGATTACATTGAATCTATAGATCAACTTGGAGGATCATTGAATCTTAATATTATCTCCTGACTCTTAAACAAGGTTTGTCTCCCCAGTTAGTNAGAATCAGCATGTGAACTGTTTTTTAATACCACCCGGGAATTTGAATGGGATTACATTGAATCTATAGATCAACTTGGAGGATCATTGAATCTTAATATTATTTCCTGACTCTTAAACAAGGTTTGTCTCCCCAGTTAGTTGGGGCTCCTTTCTCTGATCTAAGGTTTGTGGTTCAGTGTATGGGTCTTATATGTCTCTTGTCAGATTTACCCCTAGGCATCGCATATTTTTTTTGTTATTTTAAATGGTATTTTTCCTTTCAATTTCTGATTGTTGCTAGTGTAGAAAAATAAAATTATGGTTTTTGATAGCAATCGTGTATCCTGAAACCTTGCGAAACTCACCAGTTCTAGTAGCTTTTGTAGATTCAGTCAGATCTTGTACATATATGATCATGTTGTCTGTGAAGAAAGATAGTTTCGCTTCTACCGTTCCACTCTGGGGACCTTTTATGCCTTTTCCTTGCCTTGTCTCACTGGCTAGGACCTCTGGTAGCACATTCAACAGAAGTGGTGAGAACACCCATTCTTGTTTTAGACCTTGTGTCAAAAAGATAGTAAGTCTCTCACTGTTAAGTAGGATGTTATCTGTAGGTTTTTCATAGGGTTCTTTCTATTTCTTCTTGTTGTTCAGCCATGTCCAACTCTTTGTGACCCCATGGACTGCAGCACACCAGGCTTCCCTGTCCTTCACCATCTCCTGGAGTTTGCTCACCTAGTTCCCTTCTATTGCTAGTTCACTGGAAAATTGTATGTATTTTTTTGTTAGAAACTGATGTTGACTTTTGTTAAATTCTTTTCCTGTGTCTATTGAAATGATCGTATGTCTTTCCATTTTTAGTTTGCTGAAAAAAAAACTTTAAAAACTTGGTGAATTATATTCATTAATTTTCAAACCTTAGTCCAACATAGGCTTAAGTCTATCATCTCATTTTTTTTTATTTTTTTTAAATTTGTTTATTCTCTTTTCCATCTTTTTTTTGCTTTCTTTTGGATTAAGTATGTTTCTCATCATTATTCCATTTTATCTCCATTCATGACTTATTAGCTTTACCTCTTATTTTGTTATTTTGATGGTTATACNTTTTCTTTTTTTAAAATTTGTTTATTCTCTTTTCCATCTTTTTTTTGCTTTCTTTTGGATTAAGTATGTTTTTCATCATTATTCCATTTTATCTCCATTCATGACTTATTAGCTTTACCTCTTATTTTGTTATTTTGATGGTTATACTGTTTCCTCTAATCCTTTCAGATGATTCTTCCCTCAAATGCATGTGCCGATTAGGACTCAGCTGAATACTCAGTGGGAACCCTCTAGACTTCTCCAGGGTCCCTACTCTGTCCAGCTCTTTCCTTTCTGCTACCAAGTCTTGCAGCTCCAGTCAACTTGGTCTTCCTAGCTCTCAGTTCTGTCTCAACTCAGGGATGACCCCAGGCTCTACCTGGGATCCCTGCACTTTGGCCTGAAACCTCTCTGGACAGAAAGCTATGAGGGCTCCCCTCTCTGGGTTTCCCACCTCTCAGAGACAGATCATTGTCCTTCATCATCTGGTGTCCAATGTTTTGAAAACCATTCTTGCCTCAAGGCACCAGGGTGGGAGGAACGAGAGCTCCTGAGAAGGGAATGGGCTGGTCCAGGCACCATGGACCTGAGAGTGAGGGGTCTGAGTAGAGGGACAAACACCGTTGTCTTATTTTCCTTGAGAACGGCCCATCACCCCCCCCCCACCTCAATTAAGATGAATCTGCAGCATCAAGAACTTAGATCTTAGAAGACTATTACAANGGTTTTATTCTTCTCTGTGGCTGAAAAGCAGAACATACAGGCTCACCACTTAGTGTAGTCCCTCGCCACGCAACAGTTGTAAGTCAGTCTCTCCCTGGCCTCGGTGAGGTGCTTGGAAAGGCAGAACCAGCCCGCAGGACTGGGCCGTCCTCCCTCTGCCCCTGGGCC
The DNA here is from genome assembly GCA_006410735.1 of Raphicerus campestris. Taxonomy (NCBI): domain Eukaryota; kingdom Metazoa; phylum Chordata; class Mammalia; order Artiodactyla; family Bovidae; genus Raphicerus; species Raphicerus campestris. The sequence continues at coordinate 1,900,663 of SJYW01003465.1, forward strand.
CTTCCACCCCCTCCTGAGCACTAGGGCCACCCCTAGCGTCTCCTGAGCTGCTCAGGCTCTCCCAGAACACTTTGCTTTTGTCCTTTCCACCATCACAGGCATCCTTCTGCCTCTCGCTGCTGCAGGCAGATGCTGGACACCTGAGCCCCAAGTGACCACACACTTGCTTTCAGCAACAAGAGTTCTTCTGTAAAGTCATAAAGTATATGATAATGAGTACTGGCCCCAAGTCCACTCTCCTGGCCACCCTTCCCCTTGCACCGCAGCCAGCGAACACTGAGCAGGGCCGCTCCTGCCCAGAGTCCTTCTGGGAAGGCCCTGGGCAGCCCCAGTGATCTGGTCCAGGATGGTGCCATGGGCACCTACTGTGTGCCAAGGCTGTGCTAGGTGCTCAGGATGCCACTCTGAACCAACCAGACTGATATTCAAGCAAATAATCACCCCCTCCTGGTGGTGGGCAGGGTGGGGGGCAGAGGCGCTTCCAGCCAGTCTAAGGTGAAAGCCACTCGGAGGCAGAGGNCACTCTGAACCAACCAGACTGATACTCAAGCAAATAATCACCCCCTCCTGGTGGTGGGCGGGGTAGGGGGCAGAGGCGCTTCCAGCCAATCTACGGGGAAAGCCACTCGGAGGCAGAGGCCCAACTTGCCTCCAGAGGCGTGCTTTCATTTGCTGCTCCACTCTCGGGGCTTCTGCTCTTCATCTGCTGGAGCTAGCCTTCCAGGTCTTGGCCCACAGAACCGGGGGTCTCAGGCAAGCTAGCAAGGAATCTCCAGGCTACTTTGCTGGGTGTCCAGCGTGCTGACTCTCTGGGACTTGCAGATGCATTGGAGGGAAGGAGGGAAGGACAGGAGATACAGGAATGAGGATGGAGCAAGGCAAGACAGGGTTGGAGGAGCGTCCATAGCAGCTTCTGTGCAGGCCAGGCCGAGAGGTCACTACCCAGAAGGCTGAGGGAGGGTCCCTGAGGCTGGCCGGGCCCCAGAGACCCCTGAACAACTTGCAGATGTGGAGTTTTTCCTTCTCCAGTTTTGTGATGAATAAATTCACTCGCCTCCCCACCCTCAGTTTCATACCTGCTTCTCTCTTCATTCTTATACCTGCAAATTCCCTTGATCAAATTTATAATGGCGATCATTTATCAAGCACCACCTGTGTGCCAATTCCTTCACCTTGGTGATTTCTAAACCTCATAATCATCCAGGAAAGTACATGATGCTATCCCATTTTTCCAGAATGGAAACTGAGGCTCAGAGAGGTTAAGAAACTTTCTCAAAGCCACACCGCAAGTCAGCAGCTGAGCTGAAATTAGTCTCTGTCTGAGTGATGTTGGATCCAGGCTCCTTCCTGCCCCAGCAGATTGACTAAGAGGTGTCCGGCGCCATCAAAGAAATCTCATGTTCTCTTGATCAAGGGTAGAAGGATAAGACCGCTAACGGAGCTGAGAAGCCATCCCCACCCCACCACGGGTGCTGGCTCTGAAGAATCTTTAGGATGAGTGGAGGTGGCCTTAAGGTCTTCCTCCTTCAACCCCTCCTAACCCTAAAACCCAACCCTAACCCGGCCCTCCCCCTTTCTAAGGACTGTGCTCAGGGGTTTTAATGATGATACTTTCAAAGCCTAAGTTGGACCTTGTAACTTGCCCCTGCTCAGCTCAAATCCTCTCAGGACTGCTGGTTCCTTTAGTGCAAAGCCAGTCATCAGAACACCCTCCCATGTAAGACCTCATGAGATCTGGCCCCATCATCTCTCTGACCACCTTTTCCATTAGTTCCCCTTCAGCTTCCTTACTCCAGCCCAAGGGGCCACTTTGACTGTTCTCTGAATAGCCGGACATGTCCCATGACAGCCTTTGCTGGGCTATTCCACCTGCTGGAACATGCCTCCCAAAGAGCCTCAGGGCTCCTTCCCTTGGCTCCTCCAGCTTGGCCTGAACATCACCTCTTCAATTAGGCCCACCCTGCTCCTGCCTTCTGTCTCTCTCTCTCTTTTTGCTGTGCGGTCTTCACTGTGGCCCTCCGGCTCTTTGCTGCACTGTGCAGACCCCTCCATTTGCAGCACACGGGCTTAGCTCCTCAATCAAACTTGAGTCCCCTGCACTGGAGGGTGGGTACTCAACTGCTGGACCACCAGGAAGTCCCCATGTCATCTTCTAATTGGAGACTGGATAGCGGTACAGTCGGGTGCATTCAGAATTGCCTGAATGATTATCTCCGAAGACCGCTGGCTCCTGGGGTGTCCCTAGTGGTATGCCACAAGACTCTGCTCTCAACCCTAGCCTAGTCAGCATTTTTATCAGTGATTTATGTAAGCGTGCAATAGGCATGATGATCAAATTCTTGTTTATCTGAAACTGAGAATAACTAATACTGCCCAGGACCATAGATGAAACTGAACTAAATTCAATAAGAATAAATGTAAAATACTGCTCTTTGGTCCAAAAATACTAAGTTGATGAATGTAAGAGAAGGAAGGGGCGAGAGTTTTAAGTGATGGTCAGTTTAGTACAATTAAGGGGGTTGTCTTGTCCATGCAGGCTGCTGTAACAGAATGCCACAGACCGGGCAGCTTATCAAGGAAAGATATTTACTGCTAACAGTTCTGGGAGCTGGAGTCCAAGATCAGGGTGCCAGCAGGGTCAGGTCCTGGTCAGGGCCCTCTTTGGGGGTTGCAGATCACTGTTTTCTATTTTCTCATTGTGTCCTCACATGGAAAGTAGAAGCAGGAAGTAATCAGGATACTAATCCCATCACAGGGGCCCCACCATCATGATCTCATCTGACCCTAATCACCTCTCAAAGGCCCCACCTCCCAATACCATCTCACTGGAGTCAGAGATTCAACATAAGAATTTTCCGGGGTGGGGAGGGGGACAAAAACATTTAGTCCGTAATAGTGACAAAACAGTGACAAATGGTGACAAAATAGCTTATCCAGACTGGGGACACTGTTATCTGTAAACCAAGAGTGTCCCAGACATGCCGGAGGGTGTGGTCACTCTGAGTAGAAGCCTCCAAAGCTCACGTTGTTTAGATTGCATGATTGAAGGCACATTCCCAGATTATGGAAAGGGGAAATTGGTTGGAGCCTCCCTGGACCCTTGGGTTCACTATGATGGTTCATGGGACATCCCAAGAGAAACAGCCATAAGGACTAGGACTGTTCAGCCAGTGCAGGAAGATTGGGTAGCCAGACTGTCTGTCTTGGAATGTCCAAGGGCTGGGCTGCTGAAGGAAAAGGTGGTTTTCTCCATGTGGCCTTAGATCCACTGAAATCAGAAGGAGGAGTCCAGAGGGCAGGTTTAAGGGCGGTCTAAAGTGAGGACTGTCAAAGGACGACAGCTGGCCATCGATGGATGAGTCCCTTCCCCTCCTTGGAGGCTGCAGAGGCGTCTTATTGAAAAGGGAGGACCAGGTGGCTCTTCTGAATGGGAGGCAGTGCTGAGTGGCCGCCACATGCTAACTGTTTGGGAAGGAGATTCTTCTGGCACCTCTTTAAATCAGGACACAGGGAGAGCCCCCCAGGTGTGATGACAGGAGAGGGTCAGATGTGAGTTCAAATCTGCCTTCCCTGTGCACCCCATCTTTCCCTTGCTCATCTTGCCCCTGATGTGATCCACTTCCCAAGTCCCCCTCCTACTGCTGAATTATTCAAAGTGTCATTCGCTTTATCACAGTGCTGGAGGGGGACCGCCGCAGAGCAGCTGAGCTTGGGACTGTGTGGATGGTGGCCCTTAGAATCCACTCCCTGGCCCCACTCGGTGGGGGCAGCTGCTCCCAGCCCCCTCCTCCTTCTCCCTTCATCATCTCGCACTCGTAACTGCTGGCGTTCTTACCAGAGGATGCGGCATCCTCTCCACNCACTACCCAGAAGGCTGAGGGAGGGTCCCTGAGGCTGGCCGGGCCCCAGAGACCCCTGAACAACTTGCAGATGTGGAGTTTTTCCTTCTCCAGTTTTGTGATGAATAAATTCACTCGCCTCCCCACCCTCAGTTTCATACCTGCTTCTCTCTTCATTCTTATACCTGCAAATTCCCTTGATCAAATTTATAATGGCGATCATTTATCAAGCACCACCTGTGTGCCAATTCCTTCACCTTGGTGATTTCTAAACCTCATAATCATCCAGGAAAGCACATGATGCTATCCCATTTTTCCAGAATGGAAACTGAGGCTCAGAGAGGTTAAGAAACTTTCTCAAAGCCACACCGCAAGTCAGCAGCTGAGCTGAAATTAGTCTCTGTCTGAGTGATGTTGGATCCAGGCTCCTTCCTGCCCCAGCAGATTGACTAAGAGGTGTCCGGCGCCATCAAAGAAATCTCATGTTCTCTTGATCAAGGGTAGAAGGATAAGACCGCTAACGGAGCTGAGAAGCCATCCCCACCCCACCACGGGTGCTGGCTCTGAAGAATCTTTAGGATGAGTGGAGGTGGCCTTAAGGTCTTCCTCCTTCAACCCCTCCTAACCCTAAAACCCAACCCTAACCCGGCCCTCCCCCTTTCTAAGGACTGTGCTCAGGGGTTTTAATGATGATACTTTCAAAGCCTAAGTTGGACCTTGTAACTTGCCCCTGCTCAGCTCAAATCCTCTCAGGACTGCTGGTTCCTTTAGTGCAAAGCCAGTCATCAGAACACCCTCCCATGTAAGACCTCATGAGATCTGGCCCCATCATCTCTCTGACCACCTTTTCCATTAGTTCCCCTTCAGCTTCCTTACTCCAGCCCAAGGGGCCACTTTGACTGTTCTCTGAATAGCCGGACATGTCCCATGACAGCCTTTGCTGGGCTATTCCACCTGCTGGAACATGCCTCCCAAAGAGCCTCAGGGCTCCTTCCCTTGGCTCCTCCAGCTTGGCCTGAACATCACCTCTTCAATTAGGCCCACCCTGCTCCTGCCTTCTGTCTCTCTCTCTCTTTTTGCTGTGCGGTCTTCACTGTGGCCCTCCGGCTCTTTGCTGCACTGTGCAGACCCCTCCATTTGCAGCACACGGGCTTAGCTCCTCAATCAAACTTGAGTCCCCTGCACTGGAGGGTGGGTACTCAACTGCTGGACCACCAGGAAGTCCCCATGTCATCTTCTAATTGGAGACTGGATAGCGGTACAGTCGGGTGCATTCAGAATTGCCTGAATGATTATCTCCGAAGACCGCTGGCTCCTGGGGTGTCCCTAGTGGTATGCCACAAGACTCTGCTCTCAACCCTAGCCTAGTCAGCATTTTTATCAGTGATTTATGTAAGCGTGCAATAGGCATGATGATCAAATTCTTGTTTATCTGAAACTGAGAATAACTAATACTGCCCAGGACCATAGATGAAACTGAACTAAATTCAATAAGAATAAATGTAAAATACTGCTCTTTGGTCCAAAAATACTAAGTTGATGAATGTAAGAGAAGGAAGGGGCGAGAGTTTTAAGTGATGGTCAGTTTAGTACAATTAAGGGGGTTGTCTTGTCCATGCAGGCTGCTGTAACAGAATGCCACAGACCGGGCAGCTTATCAAGGAAAGATATTTACTGCTAACAGTTCTGGGAGCTGGAGTCCAAGATCAGGGTGCCAGCAGGGTCAGGTCCTGGTCAGGGCCCTCTTTGGGGGTTGCAGATCACTGTTTTCTATTTTCTCATTGTGTCCTCACATGGAAAGTAGAAGCAGGAAGTAATCAGGATACTAATCCCATCACAGGGGCCCCACCATCATGATCTCATCTGACCCTAATCACCTCTCAAAGGCCCCACCTCCCAATACCATCTCACTGGAGTCAGAGATTCAACATAAGAATTTTCCGGGGTGGGGAGGGGGACAAAAACATTTAGTCCGTAATAGTGACAAAACAGTGACAAATGGTGACAAAATAGCTTATCCAGACTGGGGACACTGTTATCTGTAAACCAAGAGTGTCCCAGACATGCCGGAGGGTGTGGTCACTCTGAGTAGAAGCCTCCAAAGCTCACGTTGTTTAGATTGCATGATTGAAGGCACATTCCCAGATTATGGAAAGGGGAAATTGGTTGGAGCCTCCCTGGACCCTTGGGTTCACTATGATGGTTCATGGGACATCCCAAGAGAAACAGCCATAAGGACTAGGACTGTTCAGCCAGTGCAGGAAGATTGGGTAGCCAGACTGTCTGTCTTGGAATGTCCAAGGGCTGGGCTGCTGAAGGAAAAGGTGGTTTTCTCCATGTGGCCTTAGATCCACTGAAATCAGAAGGAGGAGTCCAGAGGGCAGGTTTAAGGGCGGTCTAAAGTGAGGACTGTCAAAGGACGACAGCTGGCCATCGATGGATGAGTCCCTTCCCCTCCTTGGAGGCTGCAGAGGCGTCTTATTGAAAAGGGAGGACCAGGTGGCTCTTCTGAATGGGAGGCAGTGCTGAGTGGCCGCCACATGCTAACTGTTTGGGAAGGAGATTCTTCTGGCACCTCTTTAAATCAGGACACAGGGAGAGCCCCCCAGGTGTGATGACACGAGAGGGTCAGATGTGAGTTCAAATCTGCCTTCCCTGTGCACCCCATCTTTCCCTTGCTCATCTTGCCCCTGATGTGATCCACTTCCCAAGTCCCCCTCCTACTGCTGAATTATTCAAAGTGTCATTCGCTTTATCACAGTGCTGGAGGGGGACCGCCGCAGAGCAGCTGAGCTTGGGACTGTGTGGATGGTGGCCCTTAGAATCCACTCCCTGGCCCCACTCGGTGGGGGCAGCTGCTCCCAGCCCCCTCCTCCTTCTCCCTTCATCATCTCGCACTCGTAACTGCTGGCGTTCTTACCAGAGGATGCGGCATCCTCTCCACGTCTCATGCCGCCGGCCGGGGGGGCTGTGGATTGAGCCTGTCACCACCCAGCCCAGGTGGACAGCCAAGTCTCTATGCTGGGGCCCTGGGACATCCCCCTGTGACCGAGCAACTGAAAGCCTTTGAAAGCTGCCCGGTCTGTGGCATTCTGTTACAGCAGCCCGCATGGACAAGGGGTGCATGTGGGTGGACATGGCCTGCTGACTGGGGGCCCCTCTGATGCATGCGCCACCTTGGTATGTTTGTGGGGGTAGTCATTGTGTGTGCAGGGGGCACCTGTGTGTTTGAGTACGTGTGTGTGTGCAGAAATGCACACAGCTGTTTTGTGCACTCCTGCACTGCCACGTGTGTGCACTCAGGCATGTGTTTTTTTAGCAGACGCCCTAGAGCTTAATTTGACACAGGCCCTGCCCGCGAGACATTGCTATCTGAGCCAGTCTTCCCAGAGAAGGTGTTGGTGTGGCCACCACAAAGCGGAGGATGCCAGGAGACAGGGGACTTATTCAGGGGCAGTGCGGGTGGCATGGGCAGGTCCCCAGGAGACAGACAGGCACGCAAGAAATGGCAAGCTCCCAAAGTGCTCGGGGTGGGAGTGCAGACCTCCCACCCGCATCCCAGAAATGCAGTGCGAAGTTTGCTGGAGCCCCAGACCCTCCAGACCTGAGCTCGTTGTCTGGTCCACAGGGACCCAGATCATGGAGGAAACTGTTTCTTCTCTCCATGAGGGCTTGTCCCCCACCCCTGCCTTCCCTAAGGGGCAGCACAGCCATGCCCCGCAGCCTTTAAGTTCTCTTCAGACCCCTTTGTAGGTATCTGCTATGTGCCCAGCCCCATGATGGCTGCCCCCCCTTACAACAGGCAAGGCCAAGCCCCTGACCTCCAGGAGCTGCCCATCTCCCAAGGCAGAGACGGTAAGTAAGTCTGGGTAAAGGGCAAGGCCACTTGACCAGGCTGGAAGCCACAGAGAGTAAGGGCGAGGCCTCCTGACCGCCTGTGGTGGGCACTGTGGTCCCCGTGAGCTTTCTGAACCCAAAGCCTGGCTCCACACACAGGCCCCTCCGGACACTCTCAGAGGAAATGTGACCTGGTGCCAGCTCTGAGCACCGTGTCAACAGGTGTGGGCACTCATTACCTCAATAAGGACCCAGAGGAGGATGGCCAGGGCCTGGGGTGGGCCAGGGGCCTTCTGAAAAGCAGCAGGGCCCCAGACCCTTCCTCAAGCTGCAGGGAGACCCACGTCTACTCTGATGTCCCGCTCCCCCATCGCTCATCCTCAGGTGGTACGAGGCTACAGGCCTTTTATGCATCTTGTTTGATCACTGATAATTTGGTCAATCTTATGAGATCACTGAAACAGCTTAGGAGTGGGACTGGAGTTGTCACCTCAGTTAGAAATGAGGAAATTGAGGGTCAAACCATAGCTGTGACTGGTAGAGCTGAGTTTGCAAATTCTTGGGCTTCCGAAGCCTCCAGCCATGTTTGCTCACCGGCTCTTAAGCGCTTGCACCCCCAGGGGGCCCTGGAGCTCATTAGACCCACTAGAAATAAGACAAGGGCTTCCTGGGGCATCAGGCCTTCTCTGAACATCTTTGCCATCCTCCAGTGTTTGTGGCTTGTAAAGGGGCTTGTGACATAGTTATAGAGCGTTCAACAAGAGCACACAGACACCCCTGCCCTCTGAGCCCTTCCCCCTGCACCTCCACACTTTCCCGCACCATCAGCATCCTTGCCAGCCCCAGAGGTGTAAAGCCTGACATCACTACTTCTGTCCTGGTGCCTCTTTGGGGCTCGTCCAGCCTGGGAGTCACAAGCTGGGCCTTAAACGGGAGTCAGGGTACCCAGCCAGAGGCTCCCAGCCCCCGAGCCCCACCTCCTCCTTCTCCATCCAGCCTTCCTCCCTACTCAGCCAGGTCCCCCTTGGGTGAAGATGATGGGGGTNACCCAGCCAGAGGCTCCCAGCCCCCGAGCCCCACCTCCTCCTTCTCCATCCAGCCTTCCTCCCTACTCAGCCAGGTCCCCCTTGGGTGAAGATGATGGGGGTATAGATGGGGTGGTCCCCACTGAGGCCACCCAGGAACCCCCCTGTGCCCCTGCACTCCCACAGCTGGCCTTAATGGGGTGGGAGGGAATCCTTCTAACAGGAGCCCTGTTATGGGCTAGGCCAAAAGCCCTGCTATGGGCAAGGAAGAGCTGGACTACCAAAGGTAGTCCCCATCCTCTCCCAGTCTGAGGACACCAGCTGGGCCCAACGGCAAGCTTACCACCTACTGCCCCTCACCAGTGCATAGGAGCCCCATCCCCAAATCCTGCCTCCAGGCCTCAGTTTTCTCCACTGGAAGAAACCTTAAGGATCATGGGAAGAATGGCTTCCTTTTATCTCTTTCTTTTGTCCCGTCAAAGAGGGGTGATGTCCTGGGGGAAATCTGGTCTTCAGGCCGACAGATGGATCAGACTCTTGCCTGGCCAGGTCCCTAGGTAGCTTGTGACCCCNCCTGAACTTTCGAGGTTGTTTTAGGACAGGGCTGGAACCTGAACTGGAGAATCTTGCCTTCTCCCCTTCCCTGGTTGGGCTTCATATCCAGGTGGGGATTCACCGCTATAGAAAGGAGAGAGGGCCATGGCAAACAGACCCCTTCCCTGACTCTTGTCCCCCACATCTCTCTCCCTGAGCCATGGCCCCACCGCATTTCGGGAGATGGCACTCAAACTAGCAACTCCCAAGTCAGCACCCTTGCCTAGAGCCCCTCCCAAGCCCCACCTGGCACCCACTCGTTTCCCACTGTCCACCTAATGCCCACCTGGTGTCCACACACTCCTCAGACTCAGCACATTGAAACTGCTCATTTCTCTTCTGACCAGCTTTTCCTTCTTTTTCCTGCAATCCCAGGAGGGTCCTTCCACCCACCTGAACTCTTGGGATCACCCTCAGTTCCTGCCAACCCCAGCTTCTCAGTACAGACCAGCCTTGCAAGTTCTGCCTCCGCCCTTTCTCTTTATATGCCCCCTTCCCTAGACCCCCCAGGCCCAGGCCCCAGCACCACCTGCCCAGATCAAGTCTAAACTTCTGTCTTAGCCTGGAGCACAAAGTTCTTTACATCTGGCCTATTTAGTCCCAGCCTCACCCCCTGCAGCTCCTTCATATTCTCACCCTCCTGTGGTCCAGCCAGGCTGAGCTGCTTCCAGGTTAACTAGAACATCTGCCGAGCACCCCCTCTCCCAGGCTTGTTCCTCCTAAAATACCCTCCTTCCTCCACATCCCACCCCACAGCTGGCTCCTACCTTCACATTAGGATAAGCTTGTGGGCAAAGACATGGAGGGCTGTGGCATGTCAAGTGAGAAGCAGTTTAGAAGTCACCACCTTCAGGAAGCCCACTCTGACCACCCTACAGTGGGGAGTCGTTCCCTCCACTGTGTCCCCATGCACTCATCTGAGGGCACTGTTTTCACCCGTTTACTCTGCTATCTCCCTTCCACTGGTAACCCCCTCCAGGATCCTGACTGGGTCTTGCTCAGGTCTAGTTTCTGTGCCCACCGCCTAACGGCCACTTGCCCGGGACTCCAGGAGACTTGCATGCTGGAATGAATGAGTCTGCTCTATGAGACAGGGTGGGGCCTGGTGTCCTCTGAAGCAGAAGCCCTGCAGAGCTCCCCACCGCTCTCCACCTTGAGCCAAGGGTCACACAGTTGACCACCGGACATCCCATGCCCTGGACACCATTCTTTAAGGAGGTATTGGAGGTATCATTGCTCCCATTTTAAAGTTGACAAAGTTGGGGCCTGTAGCCTCCATCCTCACTGTGAAGGGGCCTAATCATGGTGAAACAAGGGTTGGGTGTAGAAGGGAATGCCGTCCCTGGCCCTTCCAGCCTGACCACTGGGGCTCCCTTTGGTGGTGTGGGTGTGAAAGTTCACCCCTGCTCTGTGAGAGAGGCCCCCTGCCTGCTTTGGAGTCATCTCTGTCTTTGGATCATCTTCCCATTGACTCCACGTGGAGGAGGCCTGTCACCAAGAAGGGGAAACAGAGGTGCCTGGGCAGGGTCTGGGCAGAGGGCCCAATGCCAGGGACAGGGGCTTCGCATCCCTCGGGCCTGGCCTGGAATCTAGGTCTACAGCTGTGTGACCTTAGTGAGTCAGCAAACCTCTCTGCGCCCCAGGTGGCTCTCTGTAGGGTGAATCGCTGCACCTTATGAGAGGGAGTAGGGATGCTGGGTAGCAGACAGGGTGATCTGGGGTGGGAGGACGTTCTGTTTTTCTCACCCACTTGGGCTCTCCCCATGGCCACAGCAGCCTCCTGTGGTTCACTGCTGCAGGAGGCAACCTGCCCTAGCTTCGGCCTGTGCTGCTGGTCATCGGGGGTCCACAGCGCTTTTTCCCCGACCCCTACAGGGGATGTGGCCACCCCTGTGCAAGGTGGATGTTCAGGCTGGAAGGCTGAGGGTGGCAGAGCCCAGACTGGAACCAGCTCTTGCACTGGCCCCCAGATGCTTTCCTGCACCTGCTCACACTGGGTCTCCCCACCTACCTCCTCTTGGCCCAGGTCTGATGTCCAACCCTGTGCACCAATAGGGATCCATCTGGTCTTACATGAGCCTTGCCATTCTCCCTTTCTTGTGGTTCCCCAGACTGGGAACCCCATGTGGACAGGTGTGTCTGAGCTGTATTCTAGCTGTGCCCTGAAAAGGGAAGATCTTAGCAAACACTTGGGGGAGGGGGACGGACAGAGGAGAAGGGAGTTGTTGGCGGTGGCATGTCCTTGGAGAGCAAAGAGCCTGTGTCCAAGCATCGCATAGCTCCTCGGAGAGCCACCTCCCCTACAGGTCCTGGAGGGGCAGTGTGACTCTGGGATTCATGGGGCTGCAACCCAGAGCAGGCAGACGACTCATCGCCAGCCTCTCGTCCCAGGCTCAGCATTACTGGGGCTCAGCTCAGAGACACAGGCAGGCAGTCATGTGCAAGCTCCCAGGGCCTGGGAGCTTCAGTGGCTGGGAGCCCTACAGGAGCAAACACCTCCCTGCCTCTGCGCCTGGGGGGCGGACCTTAGAAAATGGGCTCCCAGGACAGACAGATGGCTCAGGGAGAAAGGGTGCTGGCCCATGATGTGTGAGCACCTGCAGGGGGGCGTGTCCAGGAAGAGGCAGGGCAGGGAGGAAGGACAGGCTCTGGGACAGCCTCATGTCACCCTGCAACCTGTGGGAGCCAGTGGGTGGCTTCATAATTGACTGGCACCAGGCGGAGATGCCAGCAAACTGTCTCCAAATTAGCCATAATTGCAGGAGAAATAAAGAGCAAACAGGGTGAGCTGGATGAGGTTTTCTATAAATATTATGTTTTTTAAAGTTTGCCCTGGAGTAATAGAAGCTGTTTAAACGCTAATATCCTGTCTGTGCATTTAAAAAGCCTTATAATGAGGATTTAGTGCCTTCTTTTCCTAAGACCTGGGATCTGGGGGCCCCTGGGTCTCCAGCCTCCTCTCCCTCCAGGTGTCTCAGAGTGGGAAGCCCCTGGGAATCAGAAAAACCTACCCTCCCAGGCCAGACTCAGCCTCCTGGGGGGGCTTTGCCCTGGTAGACGCCGGGGGCCCTTCTTGTCCCGGTGAAGCTCCTCCTTTATTCTCTTCCTACCTTCCCTCCAGTGGCCAGCAAGGGCCGGCAGCTGCGTTCTCTTGGTTTGAGTCATTTTTGAGACACTGATACCTCTGGCTCCTGTTGTCAAGGCTGGAGCCCCGGGTCGCCTGGGCCGGCAGGCCAGCCTCTCTCCTAAGCCAGCGGGATGCTGTCTGATCACTGAGAGATGGGGTTCCTAGGTGAAGCTGCAGGACGATGCTTGGGTTTACTAAAAATCAGGACGTGGTGTTCGTTCACTCCAGTAATAACCACGGAGCCATTTTTGGTGATGAGTGAGAAAATTATAGGAGGGGCCCCAGGCCCCCTCCCCACCCCAGGGGTGACTTCATCAGGGGCCTAAAACCCACAGTTTGAAAAGCCCCGGGGAGGAGCTCTCCTGGGAGCCGCATCCTGGGCTGTCGGAGGGGACATTCAGTTCTGCTTTATTCTGAGCGTATGAGCACCTGCTGTGCCAGGGCTGAGTGGGACCCTGCCGGTGAGCTCCGGGCATTCGCTCTCCAGGGAGCATCTTCGGGACACTCGTCCCCCCAACAGCTGCTGGTGCCACTTTCAGAAACAGAAACGGACAGGTCTGGTCCGTGGCTGTGTTCCGTGCGCTCAGGCCCGCGCGATGCCCACACACAGCATCGTAGCTTCCTCCACAGCACAGGGCCCGGTCCAGGAGGCGACAGGTGCAGAGGCCTGGGAGGTGCCCCGGCGTATGCATGGCAGGTGGCTGGCCACAGTCAGGCTGTGACGTCTGCGGCCTTCCGTCCCTGGGGCACGAATGCTCTTGGTGGGGGCAAAGGCAGGAGGGGGTGGAGTCACCAACAGCTCATCAACTCTGTTGGCCTCACCTGGCTGAGACCACCTCTTGTGGCCAGCAGTCCCCTCGAAGGCTCAGAGCCCCCTCCGTAGAAGGTCTTGGGATCCTCACAAAATAAGGCATAATTAAACCAAAGCCCCTGAGCAGGGCCGACCTCATCACGGGGACGCAGTCCTTGGCCTCTGCCATCGTTTCCTGACGATTCTGGCGATCGCTAGACGCAGGGTTCGGATTGGAGCTGCAGGTAAAATACTGGGGGATTTGACACAGCTCGGAAAAGGCGCAAACTGAAATGCAGGCAGAGGAGCCCGTGTGGTTGGGCAACTGATGGGATCTGAACCACAAGTTCACTCCTGCCGCGCATCCTTCCCCGTTTCTGTGAGAGCACTAGGCGGGGAAGACACACACCCACCCGCTCCCACAGCCCTGATCTGGTCACTAGAGAAACAGGAAATTTAACCCCTTTTCTATTATTTCTATCCAGGGGTGACATCCATGTCCAGGTCCCAGGAAAATGGCAGGAACCCTGAGGGGGTCGCTCCTGTGTCTAGCCTGTCATATACTCACCCTTGATATCCATCCCCAAGTAAACAACTCCAGATGTGGTGGCTGTTGAGGACATTTGAGATTCTGAGAGAGGATGAGGAGCATAACCTTGGCTAAGGTTCAGCAGGGCTGGGAAGGAAAAGGGTCCCTTCCAGGTTCAAGAGTTTTATGTGAAAGAAGCAAGTCACTCTGAAGTCCAATCCTACAAGCTAGTGAGGGAAGAGGGGGCGGGGTAGGCAAGTGTGGGACAGATAAGGAAAGGGGGTCTGGTGGTGAGAGTGGCAGGAGGCAAGACCTCCAAAAATAGGGTGACAAAGGAAGGAATCCTAGTGAGCGAAAGTCACTCAGTCATGTCCCACTCTTTGCAACTCCATGGACTATACAGTCCACGGGACTCTCCAGGCCAGAATACTGGAGTGGGTAGACTTTCCCTTCTCCAGGGAATCTTCCCAACCCAGGGATCCAGCCCAGATTGGATTGGATCTCACATTGCAGGCGGATTTTTTACCAGCTGAGCCACAAGGGAAGCCTGATAATACTGGAGTGGATAGCCTATCCTTCTCCAGGGTATCTTCCTGACCCAGGAATCAAACTAGGGTCTCCTATATTGCAGGTGGATTCTTTACCAATTGAGCTATTATGGGAGCAAGAGGCAAGACCTCTAAAAACAGGGTGACAAAGGAAGGGATCTTAGAGGAAGGAGAAATGGGGAACAAAGCCAGGCTACAGGAGAGGGCAGAGAGGAGGCAGGGCTTCCTCTGCTGGCAGCTTAATGGATGGAAAAGGAGCAGGTGATAAGAGAGAGCCCTTCTCCAGCCTTGAGGAATGGGGGTGGCCAAGAAAGGGGAATCAAGATCCTAGCCCTCCACTGTGGGGCCATTTTTTGTTGCCATGTCCCTGGTGTGGCCCAGGATCCTAAGGTGGGGTCGTGCCCCCCTGGTGTGTTTGTCAATTCTTCAAATGCAGGAGGATTTGAGAAGGGAGACATGCTGGCTGGTCATCTCCGGCTTTGCATATCCGGGCCCCACTGGGCCCAGCCAGGGAGCTTCTGTGTTTCTGTGCCCAGCCATGAGCCTGGTAAAATTTGGGTCTCTACAGAGATGCTGAATGAGGGAATGAACTATATCAGTTTAGCAGAACCAGGAACATGCTATGGAGTGATTTCAAGGAGGACTTTTCTGTCTGAGCTGCCCCTGGTTCTTGTCAAGGTGTCTCGAGATGCCCCATCCAAGGGTGGGCAGTAAATACCTGGAACAAGGTCTTAAAACTGGAGACCAACCAGGGCTGAAGACTCATGTTGGGGCATCTGCAGCCATCAGTGGTGTCCATCCAGCAACCCCTCCGCCCGCCGATTTGGGAGAGGATCTGACTCTAGAAACAAGGCACCCCCTGGCTGGGCAGTGGGCAGGGGTTCTCCTGATCTCTTGGCAGGGCTGGCAACCCCTCCAACCCCCGCCTGGCTGCCACAGGCCAGCTTCCACCTGGAGCCGAGCCCATCTGCTCCACTGAAACCAGGTTCAGCTAATTGTGACTTCAAAACTTAATTATGGAAAGAAGTTGGGATTAAGGACCCTTGCATTTATCTTCCTCTGGCTGTGGTTTGTCAGCAGCTGGGACTTGGGGCATCCCACTCACGGCTCCAGAGAATGAGCGGGGAGCCGCAGCAGAGGCTGGCTTGGCAGGGTCAGATGCGGGGCTGCAGCAAGCTGAGACGAGCATCTTGATTTGGCCTCATCCCTCCCCGATCACTGAAGCCATAGCCCTGTCAGGAGACAGCACACCCTCGTGTTCTGTTTTGCCCACCTCCGAGAGCCACTTGCCCTCAAGTCACACTGTCTGCTCTGTGGCATGGGGCACGCAAGAGACCACAGGACCTGGAGAGGCGTGGGGTAACCTCCAGAAATCAGCACCCTGATGGTGTCCTGGAGCCCAAGATGCTTGCTACCTCTTTTCTCCAGCCCCACGCACTCCCTGAGCCAAGCACAAGATGTGAAGGTAATGGGGGCAGGTGAACGGTCACGCATCACCTACCCCGGCCCAGGTCTTCTTGAAGGGCAATGTGGCAGAATGTGACAAGAGCCATTCCGACCTTTTGACTCCATAATCCTGCTCCTGGGACCATATCCTCGAGAAATAATTCAAAAGAAGAAAGAAGCTTAAAGTATCGAGATATTTATAGCAGCAGAAGAAGCCGTGCCGACTAGATCCTACCTGTCCAGCAGGCAGGTAACAATTAAATGAATTATGTGGCAACCATTTGATGGGATATTATACAGTCTTTAAACATGAGAATAGGAAGACTCCATACAGGGAAGGTGTCTTTGAAATATCATTAAGTGAAGAAGTACAACACTGATTATAATGAGGTAAAAACTATAATTACATATGGATAAAGAGCAGATGAGGCCACAGAGAAATGGGGGTGGCAGTGTTAACATGAGGTTTGGGCGGGGGGAAGGTATTTAAATCTGAAAAAAAATGGGAGAAATAAATAAAAATTAGCAAAAGAATATTCCCCCTCCAAGACCCCAGCCCCGTGTGCTCTGAGAGTTATCTTAGCCAGGGAGGAGCCACGTCTGTCTGCTCTGTCTGATGCAGGGTTCACTGGAGCAGCAGTCTGCAACCTTTTGGCATCAGGAGCTGGTCTCGTAGAAGACAGTTTTTCCACAGACTGGGAAGGGGATGGTTTCAGGATGATTCAAGCACATTACATTTATCGTGCACTTTAGTTCTGTTATTTTTACATCAGCTCCACCTCAGATCACCAGGCATCAGATCCCAGACCTAATGCAGCTGGGGACACCCCTGCACCAGAGCACCCTCCATACGCGCATGGAAATGCCATCCTTCTATGGCAAACATGAGCCCTGAGCCTCTCACTGTGTCTCCACAGGCAATTTCCTTTTGTTTATTTTTATCAAGGAAATGTGATGTGCAGACACTTGCGCTGGACCCTGGGAATATGAATGAGACCCATCCATATGCAGGCAATGCAGGGTGGAAGCACAGAGGGAGAGCACCAATGTGCACCCCGCCGGGGGAGGAGGGAGTACCCCAGGGGACCCCTGCAAGAGGACAGCCCAGTGCTTTAGGAACCATCAGCGGGATGAGTGGCCTGGGCAGAAGGAAGAGGAGGGGTGGACAGAGGGCAGTCTGAGGGGAGATGTGGTACCATGCCTCACCTGGTTGGTAGAGTAAGAACCAAGTCAAAGAGAGGCGGACAAAACCCCAAGCATGGGGCGTGGCCTGGGACGGCTCCTGCTCAGGGACCAGGAAGGGGCATCTGTCAGCCAGCCACCCCTCACTAGAGCCTCCCCAACTCCGCTTGCCTGGGACTGACATTCCAGGAGACGACCAAGAGCTGGCTTTCTTCTCACATGAGGATACCACACAGGGAGGCTGCCGGAAGCTGGATGTGGTCCAAAGAGAGGGAAAGTCAGCCAGTGGTCCTAGACCCCAACAGAGAGGAGGCCAGTGCCTCTTCGTCTTCAGCCTCCTGACAGCCCCCAGCCCCTCCTGCTCCCTGCCTGCCAGCGAGCCCAAGGTAGTCCCTTCTGTCTTCAGGTGTCAGGACCCAGGGCTGTTGGCTGGAATGGCCTTGGCTGATGGGGAAGGGATGGGGTTGGCAGGGCTGGCAGAAAGGACTGAGAGCCTTGGTTCTGTGCCTGGATCCCATCTCAATAGCTGCAGGGCAGGGCTTACAGCTGGAGAGCATGCCTGCCAGGCAGTGCCTCAGCTCCACTGTATCCACTCGGTTCCAGTTATACCAACAGAGGTTAGCAGGAGTGTTTCTGCAGTGACTGTAAATAAGCCCTCCCCTGGAGCTGCAGGAAAGAGACGGGAGTGAGAACAGAGCGAACTGCCGGGAGCTAGCCAGAGATGGGCCACCTTCCGCTCGCTTAGCCAGCCGCTGGGGCAGCTGCAGCCTCTGTCTTTATCCCGCAATGCTTCATAAGAAAGAGGCAAGACACTGATTGATTGTATAACTAAACAAATGATCATTTCCTCAATTCAGGGCTGAGACTGGCTAGATTTGAAGGAGCTGAAGATGAGTAAGGAGAGAGGAAGCAGAAAGAAGGAAAGAGAGTGAGCACACAAAGGATACCCCAATTGCGCACGAATCTGCAAGTGGCCGGGAGAAGGCTCCATGAGGGCAAATGCTTCCCAGCGGGCAGCACTGAGCCGGGACAGATGTCCTCCAAGAATGGGTGCCTGGCTCAGGATCTGAGGTTAGAAGGAAGCAGGACCAGGGAGGCAGGTGAGAAGGAGCCTTCTTCCAGAGCATCCAGCACCTGGGTGATGTCCCAAGAGAGCCCAGGTCCCTCTGCCCATGTGAACGCACAGCCCACTGGCCCAGCATCCCAGCTCTAACCTGGTGACCTGGCAATGGCCTGAGAAGCCTCCCAGCTGAGCTTGCAAGGGACACTGGGTCCATGTAAGGGAGCAGTGAGACCACCCTAGAGGTGAGCTTCAGGTAGGGGCAGGATCTAGGGCATCTCTGATCAGAGCTCCCTGGTTCTGGCCTCAGGCCATGAGGAGGGGGTGAATTAAGGGGTCCTTGAGGTCTCAGATCCAGCAACCATCTTAAGGACACGAGGAAAATGGTTTTACCACTGTGCCTACCACTTTGACATGGGATGACTATGCTATTCTAATGACCAACCCGTAAGGCCCTTTGATCACAGGTGGCTCAGAGGTTAAAGCATCTGCCTCCAATACGGGAGACCCGGGTTCGACCCCTGGGTCAGGAAGATCCCCTGGAGAAGGAAATGGCAATCCACTCCAGTATTCTTGCCTGGAGAATCCCATGGACAGAGAAGCCTAGTAGGTTACAGTCCACGGGGTCGCAAAGAGTCGGACACAACTGAGCGACTTCACCTCACCTCAATCTTCATATACTTTGTTTTCTAAGTTTAAAAAACTACTCATTAAAATATTAAGAAGTATTTTTAATTTTTATAATATAAATTTATTTATTTTAATTGGAGGTTACTTTACAATATTGTATTGGTTTTGCCATACTTCAACATGAATCTGCCACAGGTATACACGTGTTCCCCATCCTGAACCCCCCTCCCTCCTCCCTCCCTGTACCATCCCTCTGGGTCGTCTCAGTGCACCAGCCCCAAGCATTTTAACCCAACAACTAACTGAAAACAATTAATCTCATAGGGAAACTGGAGAGAGTTTCCATGGGTTCTGGGTTTTCCTCCAGGGAAAGTCTGCCACGGCCCTCCACAGTGGCAGTCTCACCTTCTGGTGGAACAGACCCTCCAAGGTCCTGGGAGCCCTGAGTCACATCTTGGCTACTGCTGGACTCTCTGAGGGGGATTTTTTTCTATTCCAAGGCTTCAGTGATGTGGCTCTTTTGTCTTGGGATGAGAAACTCCAGATTTCAAATCTTGGCGATCTTGTCTAGATTTTTCCCTTTGGGGAAGTGATCTGAAGGAAAGAGGGCTGGAAAGTGAGCTGAGAAGGAGGAACACCACTGCAGGCTGGGTTGTTGAGTGGATGAGCGACCGGGCCCCTGGGGCTCAGTCCCACCGAGACCCTCGAGGAGCATGCAGAAGGTGCTGCCAATGGTCCACAGAGGGAAGGCAGAGGGGAGTTTTAACCACCAGCTCCCATAGCATACTGGAAGGACCGTGCCTCGGGTTGTTGACGTGGGGACATCCCCATTGTGTTCCCGCGTTGGTCCCCTGCAGGCATCACGCATGTGATGGCCTCGGGTAGACAGAGGTGTGCAGTTCAGCAAAGCCTGGAGTAGAAAGAAGGTGAGAGGAGGTGAGAGGAACACAGAAGGTGTGTAGTACCGTCCTCCTCTTGCAACCCATATTGTACACAGCCCCTCACGAGGCCTTCAGGGTGGCCCCCTTTGGGGGGCTCAGTGCTGTGTGTCTGTGGCTGAGACTCACCAGAGACTCCTCACCACCTCAGTGCGGTTCTAAGACCATTGGAAGGTTTCTGCTGCATCTTGAGCCTGNGTGGCCAGCTGTCCCCTCGAAGGCTCAGAGCCCCCTCCGTAGAAGGTCTTGGGATCCTCACAAAATAAGGCATAATTAAACCAAAGCCCCTGAGCAGGGCCGACCTCATCACGGGGACGCAGTCCTTGGCCTCTGCCATCGTTTCCTGACGATTCTGGCGATCGCTAGACGCAGGGTTCGGATTGGAGCTGCAGGTAAAATACTGGGGGATTTGACACAGCTCGGAAAAGGCGCAAACTGAAATGCAGGCAGAGGAGCCCGTGTGGTTGGGCAACTGATGGGATCTGAACCACAAGTTCACTCCTGCCGCGCATCCTTCCCCGTTTCTGTGAGAGCACTAGGCGGGGAAGACACACACCCACCCGCTCCCACAGCCCTGATCTGGTCAGTAGAGAAACAGGAAATTTAACCCCTTTTCTATTATTTCTATCCAGGGGTGACATCCATGTCCAGGTCCCAGGAAAATGGCAGGAACCCTGAGGGGGTCGCTCCTGTGTCTAGCCTGTCATATACTCACCCTTGATATCCATCCCCAAGTAAACAACTCCAGACGTGGTGGCTGTTGAGGACATTTGAGATTCTGAGAGAGGATGAGGAGCATAACCTTGGCTAAGGTTCAGCAGGGCTGGGAAGGAAAAGGGTCCCTTCCAGGTTCAAGAGTTTTATGTGAAAGAAGCAAGTCACTCTGAAGTCCAATCCTACAAGCTAGTGAGGGAAGAGGGGGCGGGGTAGGCAAGTGTGGGACAGATAAGGAAAGGGGGTCTGGTGGTGAGAGTGGCAGGAGGCAAGACCTCCAAAAATAGGGTGACAAAGGAAGGAATCCTAGTGAGCGAAAGTCACTCAGTCATGTCCCACTCTTTGCAACTCCATGGACTATACAGTCCACGGGACTCTCCAGGCCAGAATACTGGAGTGGGTAGACTTTCCCTTCTCCAGGGAATCTTCCCAACCCAGGGATCCAACCCAGATTGGATTGGATCTCACATTGCAGGCGGATTTTTTACCAGCTGAGCCACAAGGGAAGCCTGATAATACTGGAGTGGATAGCCTATCCTTCTCCAGGGTATCTTCCTGACCCAGGAATCAAACTAGGGTCTCCTATATTGCAGGTGGATTCTTTACCAATTGAGCTATTATGGGAGCAAGAGGCAAGACCTCTAAAAACAGGGTGACAAAGGAAGGGATCTTAGAGGAAGGAGAAATGGGGAACAAAGCCAGGCTACAGGAGAGGGCAGAGACGAGGCAGGGCTTCCTCTGCTGGCAGCTTAATGGATGGAAAAGGAGCAGGTGATAAGAGAGAGCCCTTCTCCAGCCTTGAGGAATGGGGGTGGCCAAGAAAGGGGAATCAAGATCCTAGCCCTCCACTGTGGGGCCATTTTTTGTTGCCATGTCCCTGGTGTGGCCCAGGATCCTAAGGTGGGGTCGTGCCCCCCTGGTGTGTTTGTCAATTCTTCAAATGCAGGAGGATTTGAGAAGGGAGACATGCTGGCTGGTCATCTCCGGCTTTGCATATCCGGGCCCCACTGGGCCCAGCCAGGGAGCTTCTGTGTTTCTGTGCCCAGCCATGAGCCTGGTAAAATTTGGGTCTCTACAGAGATGCTGAATGAGGGAATGAACTATATCAGTTTAGCAGAACCAGGAACATGCTATGGAGTGATTTCAAGGAGGACTTTTCTGTCTGAGCTGCCCCTGGTTCTTGTCAAGGTGTCTCGAGATGCCCCATCCAAGGGTGGGCAGTAAATACCTGGAACAAGGTCTTAAAACTGGAGACCAACCAGGGCTGAAGACTCATGTTGGGGCATCTGCAGCCATCAGTGGTGTCCATCCAGCAACCCCTCCGCCCGCCGATTTGGGAGAGGATCTGACTCTAGAAACAAGGCACCCCCTGGCTGGGCAGTGGGCAGGGGTTCTCCTGATCTCTTGGCAGGGCTGGCAACCCCTCCAACCCCCGCCTGGCTGCCACAGGCCAGCTTCCACCTGGAGCCGAGCCCATCTGCTCCACTGAAACCAGGTTCAGCTAATTGTGACTTCAAAACTTAATTATGGAAAGAAGTTGGGATTAAGGACCCTTGCATTTATCTTCCTCTGGCTGTGGTTTGTCAGCAGCTGGGACTTGGGGCATCCCACTCACGGCTCCAGAGAATGAGCGGGGAGCCGCAGCAGAGGCTGGCTTGGCAGGGTCAGATGCGGGGCTGCAGCAAGCTGAGACGAGCATCTTGATTTGGCCTCATCCCTCCCCGATCACTGAAGCCATAGCCCTGTCAGGAGACAGCACACCCTCGTGTTCTGTTTTGCCCACCTCCGAGAGCCACCTGCCCTCAAGTCACACTGTCTGCTCTGTGGCATGGGGCACGCAAGAGACCACAGGACCTGGAGAGGCGTGGGGTAACCTCCAGAAATCAGCACCCTGATGGTGTCCTGGAGCCCAAGATGCTTGCTACCTCTTTTCTCCAGCCCCACGCACTCCCTGAGCCAAGCACAAGATGTGAAGGTAATGGGGGCAGGTGAACGGTCACGCATCACCTACCCCGGCCCAGGTCTTCTTGAAGGGCAATGTGGCAGAATGTGACAAGAGCCATTCCGACCTTTTGACTCCATAATCCTGCTCCTGGGACCATATCCTCGAGAAATAATTCAAAAGAAGAAAGAAGCTTAAAGTATCGAGATATTTATAGCAGCAGAAGAAGCCGTGCCGACTAGATCCTACCTGTCCAGCAGGCAGGTAACAATTAAATGAATTATGTGGCAACCATTTGATGGGATATTATACAGTCTTTAAACATGAGAATAGGAAGACTCCATACAGGGAAGGTGTCTTTGAAATATCATTAAGTGAAGAAGTACAACACTGATTATAATGAGGTAAAAACTATAATTACATATGGATAAAGAGCAGATGAGGCCACAGAGAAATGGGGGTGGCAGTGTTAACATGAGGTTTGGGCGGGGGGAAGGTATTTAAATCTGAAAAAAAATGGGAGAAATAAATAAAAATTAGCAAAAGAATATTCCCCCTCCAAGACCCCAGCCCCGTGTGCTCTGAGAGTTATCTTAGCCAGGGAGGAGCCACGTCTGTCTGCTCTGTCTGATGCAGGGTTCACTGGAGCAGCAGTCTGCAACCTTTTGGCATCAGGAGCTGGTCTCGTAGAAGACAGTTTTTCCACAGACTGGGAAGGGGATGGTTTCAGGATGATTCAAGCACATTACATTTATCGTGCACTTTAGTTCTGTTATTTTTACATCAGCTCCACCTCAGATCACCAGGCATCAGATCCCAGACCTAATGCAGCTGGGGACACCCCTGCACCAGAGCACCCTCCATACGCGCATGGAAATGCCATCCTTCTATGGCAAACATGAGCCCTGAGCCTCTCACTGTGTCTCCACAGGCAATTTCCTTTTGTTTATTTTTATCAAGGAAATGTGATGTGCAGACACTTGCGCTGGACCCTGGGAATATGAATGAGACCCATCCGTATGCAGGCAATGCAGGGTGGAAGCACAGAGGGAGAGCACCAATGTGCACCCCGCCGGGGGAGGAGGGAGTACCCCAGGGGACCCCTGCAAGAGGACAGCCCAGTGCTTTAGGAACCATCAGCGGGATGAGTGGCCTGGGCAGAAGGAAGAGGAGGGGTGGACAGAGGGCAGTCTGAGGGGAGATGTGGTACCATGCCTCACCTGGTTGGTAGAGTAAGAACCAAGTCAAAGAGAGGCGGACAAAACCCCAAGCATGGGGCGTGGCCTGGGACGGCTCCTGCTCAGGGACCAGGAAGGGGCATCTGTCAGCCAGCCACCCCTCACTAGAGCCTCCCCAACTCCGTTTGCCTGGGACTGACATTCCAGGAGACGACCAAGAGCTGGCTTTCTTCTCACATGAGGATACCACACAGGGAGGCTGCCGGAAGCTGGATGTGGTCCAAAGAGAGGGAAAGTCAGCCAGTGGTCCTAGACCCCAACAGAGAGGAGGCCAGTGCCTCTTCGTCTTCAGCCTCCTGACAGCCCCCAGCCCCTCCTGCTCCCTGCCTGCCAGCGAGCCCAAGGTAGTCCCTTCTGTCTTCAGGTGTCAGGACCCAGGGCTGTTGGCTGGAATGGCCTTGGCTGATGGGGAAGGGATGGGGTTGGCAAGGCTGGCAGAAAGGACTGAGAGCCTTGGTTCTGTGCCTGGATCCCATCTCAATAGCTGCAGGGCAGGGCTTACAGCTGGAGAGCATGCCTGCCAGGCAGTGCCTCAGCTCCACTGTATCCACTCGGTTCCAGTTATACCAACAGAGGTTAGCAGGAGTGTTTCTGCAGTGACTGTAAATAAGCCCTCCCCTGGAGCTGCAGGAAAGAGACGGGAGTGAGAACAGAGCGAACTGCCGGGAGCTAGCCAGAGATGGGCCACCTTCCGCTCGCTTAGCCAGCCGCTGGGGCAGCTGCAGCCTCTGTCTTTATCCCGCAATGCTTCATAAGAAAGAGGCAAGACACTGATTGATTGTATAACTAAACAAATGATCATTTCCTCAATTCAGGGCTGAGACTGGCTAGATTTGAAGGAGCTGAAGATGAGTAAGGAGAGAGGAAGCAGAAAGAAGGAAAGAGAGTGAGCACACAAAGGATACCCCAATTGCGCACGAATCTGCAAGTGGCCGGGAGAAGGCTCCATGAGGGCAAATGCTTCCCAGCGGGCAGCACTGAGCCGGGACAGATGTCCTCCAAGAATGGGTGCCTGGCTCAGGACCTGAGGTCAGAAGGAAGCAGGACCAGGGAGGCAGGTGAGAAGGAGCCTTCTTCCAGAGCATCCAGCACCTGGGTGATGTCCCAAGAGAGCCCAGGTCCCTCTGCCCATGTGAACGCACAGCCCACTGGCCCAGCATCCCAGCTCTAACCTGGTGACCTGGCAATGGCCTGAGAAGCCTCCCAGCTGAGCTTGCAAGGGACACTGGGTCCATGTAAGGGAGCAGTGAGACCACCCTAGAGGTGAGCTTCAGGTAGGGGCAGGATCTAGGGCATCTCTGATCAGAGCTCCCTGGTTCTGGCCTCAGGCCATGAGGAGGGGGTGAATTAAGGGGTCCTTGAGGTCTCAGATCCAGCAACCATCTTAAGGACACGAGGAAAATGGTTTTACCACTGTGCCTACCACTTTGACATGGGATGACTATGCTATTCTAATGACCAACCCGTAAGGCCCTTTGATCACAGGTGGCTCAGAGGTTAAAGCATCTGCCTCCAATACGGGAGACCCGGGTTCGACCCCTGGGTCAGGAAGATCCCCTGGAGAAGGAAATGGCAATCCACTCCAGTATTCTTGCCTGGAGAATCCCATGGACAGAGAAGCCTAGTAGGTTACAGTCCACGGGGTCGCAAAGAGTCGGACACAACTGAGCGACTTCACCTCACCTCAATCTTCATATACTTTGTTTTCTAAGTTTAAAAAACTACTCATTAAAATATTAAGAAGTATTTTTAATTTTTATAATATAAATTTATTTATTTTAATTGGAGGTTACTTTACAATATTGTATTGGTTTTGCCATACTTCAACATGAATCTGCCACAGGTATACACGTGTTCCCCATCCTGAACCCCCCTCCCTCCTCCCTCCCTGTACCATCCCTCTGGGTCGTCTCAGTGCACCAGCCCCAAGCATTTTAACCCAACAACTAACTGAAAACAATTAATCTCATAGGGAAACTGGAGAGAGTTTCCATGGGTTCTGGGTTTTCCTCCAGGGAAAGTCTGCCACGGCCCTCCACAGTGGCAGTCTCACCTTCTGGTGGAACAGACCCTCCAAGGTCCTGGGAGCCCTGAGTCACATCTTGGCTACTGCTGGACTCTCTGAGGGGGATTTTTTTCTATTCCAAGGCTTCAGTGATGTGGCTCTTTTGTCTTGGGATGAGAAACTCCAGATTTCAAATCTTGGCGATCTTGTCTAGATTTTTCCCTTTGGGGAAGTGATCTGAAGGAAAGAGGGCTGGAAAGTGAGCTGAGAAGGAGGAACACCACTGCAGGCTGGGTTGTTGAGTGGATGAGCGACCGGGCCCCTGGGGCTCAGTCCCACCGAGACCCTCGAGGAGCATGCAGAAGGTGCTGCCAATGGTCCACAGAGGGAAGGCAGAGGGGAGTTTTAACCACCAGCTCCCATAGCATACTGGAAGGACCGTGCCTCGGGTTGTTGACGTGGGGACATCCCCATTGTGTTCCCGCGTTGGTCCCCTGCAGGCATCACGCATGTGATGGCCTCAGGTAGACAGAGGTGTGCAGTTCAGCAAAGCCTGGAGTAGAAAGAAGGTGAGAGGAGGTGAGAGGAGCACAGAAGGTGTGTAGTACCGTCCTCCTCTTGCAACCCATATTGTACACGGCCCCTCACGAGGCCTTCAGGGTGGCCCCCTTTGGGGGGCTCAGTGCTGTGTGTCTGTGGCTGAGACTCACCAGAGACTCCTCACCACCTCAGTGCGGTTCTAAGACCATTGGAAGGTTTCTGCTGCATCTTGAGCCTGTTGCTACAGAGCCCTTTCTGCAGGACCTTCTCAAAACCGGTCCCCTTTGGAGACATTAACATATACTGGCTCTGAAGCCCAAAGATTCTCCCTTCTCGGTTGAAGAGAAATAGGGCCCAACAACTCACCTTTACATAAACATCAATGGAATGTTGTGGAATGCCCCAGACTCTAAATACTCCATTGATGAGGCAAATCTTGGGCTTTCCTTGGGCTCATCCCTCACCCTCTGACACATACGCGTCCTGCTGGAGCATCTGGTATGCTTCCCTCTTTCTGCCCACCTGGTCCAAGGAGCATGATCTCTTCAACAGGGTGAGTGAGCACAGTGTTCCCTGGAACATCAAAATGACCCAAAGGCCTACAGACACTGTGATAAAGAGCAAGAACTTGATTACAGCTCTGTGACGAGACAGTAAATGTGTATTGCCATCCTTCCTGTATAAAAGCAAAGAGCTTTTAACCTTCTTCACTGATAGGGATTGAAAAGAACACATTTTCCATATCAATGACTATGTACCAAGTAATAGAGGCTCTATTGATTGGTTACAGTAAATAAAGCCCTGCAGTCTGTGTTTCGAGATTTGGTTAAGTTCACAGGAGTCCACCATCAT
>SJYW01003465.1:1928548-1943073 GCA_006410735.1 Raphicerus campestris
TATTTATTTTAATTGGAGGTTACTTTACAATATTGTATTGGTTTTGCCATACTTCAACATGAATCTGCCACAGGTATACACGTGTTCCCCATCCTGAACCCCCCTCCCTCCTCCCTCCCTGTACCATCCCTCTGGGTCGTCTCAGTGCACCAGCCCCAAGCATTTTAACCCAACAACTAACTGAAAACAATTAATCTCATAGGGAAACTGGAGAGAGTTTCCATGGGTTCTGGGTTTTCCTCCAGGGAAAGTCTGCCACGGCCCTCCACAGTGGCAGTCTCACCTTCTGGTGGAACAGACCCTCCAAGGTCCTGGGGGCCCTGAGTCACATCTTGGCTACTGCTGGACTCTCTGAGGGGGATTTTTTTCTATTCCAAGGCTTCAGTGATGTGGCTCTTTTGTCTTGGGATGAGAAACTCCAGATTTCAAATCTTGGCGATCTTGTCTAGATTTTTCCCTTTGGGGAAGTGATCTGAAGGAAAGAGGGCTGGAAAGTGAGCTGAGAAGGAGGAACACCACTGCAGGCTGGGTTGTTGAGTGGATGAGCGACCGGGCCCCTGGGGCTCAGTCCCACCGAGACCCTCGAGGAGCATGCAGAAGGTGCTGCCAATGGTCCACAGAGGGAAGGCAGAGGGGAGTTTTAACCACCAGCTCCCATAGCATACTGGAAGGACCGTGCCTCGGGTTGTTGACGTGGGGACATCCCCATTGTGTTCCCGCGTTGGTCCCCTGCAGGCATCACGCATGTGATGGCCTCAGGTAGACAGAGGTGTGCAGTTCAGCAAAGCCTGGAGTAGAAAGAAGGTGAGAGGAGGTGAGAGGAGCACAGAAGGTGTGTAGTACCGTCCTCCTCTTGCAACCCATATTGTACACGGCCCCTCACGAGGCCTTCAGGGTGGCCCCCTTTGGGGGGCTCAGTGCTGTGTGTCTGTGGCTGAGACTCACCAGAGACTCCTCACCACCTCAGTGCGGTTCTAAGACCATTGGAAGGTTTCTGCTGCATCTTGAGCCTGTTGCTACAGAGCCCTTTCTGCAGGACCTTCTCAAAACCGGTCCCCTTTGGAGACATTAACATATACTGGCTCTGAAGCCCAAAGATTCTCCCTTCTCGGTTGAAGAGAAATAGGGCCCAACAACTCACCTTTACATAAACATCAATGGAATGTTGTGGAATGCCCCAGACTCTAAATACTCCATTGATGAGGCAAATCTCGGGCTTTCCTTGGGCTCATCCCTCACCCTCTGACACATACGCGTCCTGCTGGAGCATCTGGTATGCTTCCCTCTTTCTGCCCACCTGGTCCAAGGAGCATGATCTCTTCAACAGGGTGAGTGAGCACAGTGTTCCCTGGAACATCAAAATGACCCAAAGGCCTACAGACACTGTGATAAAGAGCAAGAACTTGATTACAGCTCTGTGACGAGACAGTAAATGTGTATTGCCATCCTTCCTGTATAAAAGCAAAGAGCTTTTAACCTTCTTCACTGATAGGGATTGAAAAGAACACATTTTCCATATCAATGACTATGTACCAAGTAATAGAGGCTCTATTGATTGGTTACAGTAAATAAAGCCCTGCAGTCTGTGTTTCGAGATTTGGTTAAGTTCACAGGAGTCCACCATCATCGACGATGGTTCCTCTGGTCCTCCCAGATGAACTGAACAGGGATATGATGGGGACCTCCACCCTTGCTTCCTTCAAGTCCTCGATGANCTGGCCGCCACCTGCGTCGCTTACTGTGCTCCCAGCACACAGCCCTGAACGGAAGGCCGTGGCGAGGCAGGCTCATAACCTTTCAGGGTCACTGGCCCCCCTCCCCGCTTCCCACGGCCAAGGCACCCAGATGACTCCCCTGGAAGAGCAGACGCCACAGGCCACCAGGACCAGACACTGGTGGGGTGGGGTGGGGTGGGGTGGGGTTGGATGGGGCTGTTATTTCTTCTGATTTGCTCTCTTGGCCAGGCTGGGGGAAGGTTCTTTGGCTTCCTTCCAGGTCAAAGAACCAATATGAGGGTTATGCCAGATGCTAAGGATATTCGCTTAAAATGATGTGCTCGGAGGCGAGAGACCAGCTGCAGAATGGGTCTGCAAACACGCTGGATCCGCTGTAAGATGGACTTGGGTCAGGATGTCGTAATCTCTGACTTTCCATTATCTGTCTTTCAGTCAGTGACTGTAATGGTATTTCTGTTTCCTCGTGTCCGTGTCAGCCCTGCCCACATGTTCCAGAGTCTTCAAAGTCTGGATAACCCTGAGTCCCAGGTACAGGCTCTCTGGTAAATGGCACAGTCATCTCTGGGGAAGGGCTGTGGGATTATCACTGTATTTACTGCTGTGGTGTTGCCAAGCCTCAAGTGAGGTCTTTGCTTGTTCTCCAAGTAAGGGGAGCCAGTTTTCCTCTAGCAAGAAGGAAGGGGTTCCTTTGGCCAGCCCAGAGAATTCAGGAAACTCAGAGGGTACAGGACCCTCAGGCTCACCCCTACATGTAGTCTCATCTCTAGGTCCCTTTCTTTCCTATCAGGGCTCTGATTTTGGCAAAGGAGGTGTGTCATATCAGTGTGTTCAGGCTCCTTTGTGACTCTGCTACCCTTATAATTAAGTCCCGGGGCTTTAGAAAATCAGGTCTATTCAGATATTTCCACTGAGTGCGATGTACCTTGAGTTGATGTTCAGCTTACCTGAGACTGTCATTGTCTTTTTTTAAGGCTTCTAAACTCAACCAACTCCACAGTCCTTATATTTACCACTTTCCCAGACCATTGCCACCACTACTGTCTAACCAAAGACTCTACATTCCACCTTCCCCTCCTCCCAGTCCTCCACCAGCGAGCGTCTATGTAACCATGCCAGCCCTGCATGCCAGGGGTTGTGCCACGTAGTGGGGTCCCTAGCAATGTCTCGTGGTGACCACCCAGCTCCAGTATTCCCACCCGAGGGGCTTCCTCAGCTTGATCTCCCCCAGACAACAGGCCCTGGGAGAAGCGTTCAGAGGCAGGAAGTGTATTTTGGAGTGAGGGGCCCTGAGGAGAATCAAATAGGGAAAGATGGGGTGCCAATCCAGTGTGTGTCATTGAGCTGATCACCACTGTGGGCAGCTGGAGTTTAGGGCTGTGGGGGAGCCCATGGGGGGCCATGGAGGAATCCACGTGAGGGGTGGAGAGGGAGCATTCCCCGCCAGGCCCTTTCTCCCGCTCCAGCTGAGGACTGCTCCAAGAACCTTTACCCCGGCACCCCTCCAGGCTCACGTGTGCGTCTGAATGGTTGATGGGTTCCCACCAGTGCCCACTCAGCAGCAGCATCAAGGCCCCAAGGCAGAAAGTTAAAGATGAGCTAAGGGGAGGTGCTGTCAGATAACAGTCACACTCAGCTGGCTGCCGTGGAGAAGGCTGGAGTGAAGGGTGGGTAGGCAGTGGGATGCAGCAAGTGCCTGATGCCTGGACTTAAGTTGGGAGATCCTGGGCACCCCCTGCTTGGGCCTCTCTCTTCCCATATGTAGCCCTGGAGTAACCACTGCAAAGTGGGTCGAGTGGCACATGAGATGGTATTAGTGAAAGCTTTGTATGCTGCAGAGCTCTACCCTAGTGGGAGGGATTTGCTGTTGTGATGGGCATGGTGCCCTGGACACAGCCCCAAAGTTTCCGGGGCCCTCTTCACCAAAGCACTCCTAGCCCCAGGCTTCTCCCCTTTTACTGGGACAAGAGGTGCCTGTAGTTTGTACAGCAGTAGGGAGCACAGCCCATCTCAGATGCACCCCAGGGTTTGTCCTTCCCCCTCCAGAATCCTCCCTCATCTGGGCCCTGGCCCACTCAACCTCTCATGCCAGGGAAGCCTTGTCAGTACCTCGGAGAGCACCCAGGGGACCTAGGGTATTCTCCCAGTAATGAGTGCTGATATTACAGAGACGTGTGTCATCACCCCGGGATTGTGACAGCTTCTGGTGAGACAGGTAGGAGGAGGAGGATGAGACAGACGCTCCGGAGAGGAGGTGGTGTAAGCTGAGCATTTGGGTCGTCTGCAGCAGGGGAGGAGATGAAGAGAGAAAAGGGCTGAAAGTTGAAGACAACTTTTAAGGAAGTTTGCCCAAGTCTGCCCCAGGCTCTTCGTCAGCCCCCACCCCCCAGCCTCCAGTGGAGTAGGGAAAGTGTAGGGGGAAGGAAGCACGTGGGAAGGGGTGAGGAGGCAGAGAGCTGAGCACAGCACAGGGGATCATGGAAGGACAGGCCTTCCAGTTCCAATGTCTCCAAGGGACGGAAGGGGTTTATAGTTGTGAAAAATGTGATAGACTTGCAGAAACATTTTACACGGTCTGGAAAATCCCAAAAGAAAGAGAAAGAGAGAAAATGAAGGAAAATCTCGAGAGAAATTACAGTGCTTCCTCAAGGTTGGGAGAAGAGTCCATTTGCCAGCTGGCACGTTCAGGACCAAGGACAGCACCCTGGGGGGAGCGAGGGGAGGGGAGTCCGTTCAGCCCACAATCCCCTGAAAATCCCCATTTGTGCTCCTGGTGGGTGCTTCTGGTAGGAAGCTTGGTTTTCTGTATCGCAGCAGAGTTTGCCCTCTCTCACAGAGCAGGAAACAAGATATCCCCTGATTTCCCTGTTTCCACCTCTCTCATTCCACTCACTTCCCCCATGTTCCCTTTCAAAGTATCCAGAATGCCCTCTCTCAACTCCATTAACTTTGGCGCCCCAAAAGGGCAGATCTATTCAAACTTGGAGAACAGATGAGAACACTTCTGGGTGGGCAGGAAGAGCTCCTTGTTGGGTCAGCACCTGGGCCACCTCTGCTGCTCAGCTTACAGCTGAATTGCATCAGGTCGGTTTTACGTGCCACTTTCTGTTTTTGTTTTGTGGGAAAAGAAGGCAATGTTTTAAAAGAACAAAGAGAGGGAAGTGCAGTCTTATGGAGAACAGAGGTGTGTGGAAGTGGATGGAGAAGGAGCTGAGGACAGCGAAGAGCCGGCGAGTAGGGATGGGCTCATCCTGGGGGCACTCTCTTCCAGAGACTCCGAGGATGCATGACTTTCTTTGCTTGCCCATCCCCCCCTCACGGTCTGATGAGGAGGCCTCTGGGACTTATCTCTGTATTAGGCAGGGGCTCAGGGCTCTCAGACTCACTCACCAGGTCAGTTTCTGAGGGGCTATCCCCTTCCTCAGCAAAGGTTTGTTCCCTGTGCAACGTTCTCTTTTGCTTTTTTGGTATTGAGTTGGTGTGTGGGCTTCTGCCAGCCCAGCAAAGCTTTCTTGGCTTCAGCAACTCTCCAAGGATGTGCCCCGTGAAACCTCATGGCCTGTCCTGCCCAGGCATTCCTCCTGCAGTCTTGCCTCAGGTGTGGCAAGGAGCCAGAGGTGTGCAGCCACTGCACCCCCTCGCCAGCCCTCTCCCGGGGACAGCTCTCCTCCTCTCAGCTCTGGGCAGAGACAACCCCTGTCACAGGGCTCTGTCTATGGGTCTTTTTCCTTCTCTTTCTTATATTTACTGTTAGAGAGACAGCATGGATAACAAGGCTGTTGCCCACCACATCTGGTAGTTGAAGAAAGGGCTTTGAATTTCCCCTGGCACCTCATCCTTTGACCCACTGAGATTGGCCATAACTAGCAGCATGTGTCTTGTGAGTTTGCCACTCTCCAGGGGGCTTCCCTCACCTCTCTCCATTCCCAGCAGACTGGCAGCTTGGGCACAGACCATAAGGCCACTTTGTTTACAATTTGCACACTGTGCTTTGATCATCTGCCATCTCACTGAGGCTGGGGCAATAGTTAGGGTACTCTTCTTCCCAGACTGTCCAGCAGAACTTTCTGCAACCATGGAGATATTTTAGGTTGGCATTCAACACAGTAGCCACCAGTAGCATGTGACCACTGAGCCCTTGAAGTATGGTGCACTGGAGGAACTGGAGTTTCACTTTCATTTTAATTGAAGCTTTAGAGACTTGCTCAGGAGTGTCTAATTATTTTCAGAGCTGGGACCAAACCTGGCTGTTCTAAGTCACCTGTTCCCATCATAGAGGTCATGGGCACCTTGGGGTCTATTACTAGACTCCAAGCTACAGAAGTCTGACCTTGACCTCTCCCTCAGCTCTCACCTGGGCTAGTTTCTCTCCCTGGAGAGAACCCTGAGATCTCAACACAGTGGGGTGGAGCAGAGGACTCAAGGCCCTACCCTGATTCTGGTTCCCACACTTGCTAGGCGGGAGGGCTGAATAAGTGAGAGCTAAGCCCGCTCGAGGGGCGTGGCCTGCTTCCCACCAGCTTCCAGGGATGACTCCTGGCAGAGACCCCACCAATAGTCCTGGTGTAGAGGTGGCCACAAGTCTCCTTTTCTGACAGCCCCTTGCCGCCCTATCTGTGTTTCCAGAGAGGAGAGGGTGAGCTGGCCAGACCCCACTCCCTTACCTAGCCAGCCTCCTTCTCCCTGCAGTTTCCCTCCCTGGGGACAGCCCCCTCTGGCTTCCCATTGGCCAGTGTCATGCAGACCTCCTCTTCCTCCTCTCCCTGAGAACCAGCTCTCATTAACAGTCTCACAACTGAGCTGTAGACTTTATGTGCTCAGCATCTTCACGGGAGTGGGTTTGTTTCTTATCATGGAAAATTTATGATATTCATCTTCAGAAAGCTTGTAGGTATGGAGGGGGGCTTCTGGCATCCCTAAAACTCATAGCAGAGTGACCAGAGGCCTAGATAAGGCCTTTGGCAGGGGGTCTAACTTTTCTGAGCCTTGGTCTCTCCCACTGTACCCATTCATCTTTCAGGATGCGAGAAGCACATTGAAGTACGTATGGGAATGCACTTTGTAAGCTGGGATGCAGGACACAAATGTCAATGTCTCACTGCAGCCTCAGCATTGGGCCCTCGAGAGCTGAGTCACGTTCCCGCCTGGTGCACCTGGGCCTGTGTGGGTGGAGAGGAGGCAGGTGTGGCTAGCATAGAGGGGTTTCAGGAAACGACCATCCCTCAGGAAGATTGCCTTTTGGTCTGGTCCAGCATAAAGAATGAAGAAGATGATGGCACCCCACTCCAGTACTCTCGCCTGGAAAATCCCATTGATGGAGGAGCCTGGTAGAATGCAGTCCGTGGGGTTGCTAGGAGTTGGACACGACTGAGTGACTTCGTTTTCACTTTTCACTTTCATGCATTGGAGAAGGAAATGGCAACCCACTCCAGTGTTCTTGCCTGGAGAATCCCAGGGACGGCGGAGCCTGGTGGGCTGCCGTCTATGGGGCTGCACAGAGTCGGACACAACTGAAGTGACTCAGCAGCAGCAGCAGCATTAAAGAATGACTAAGCATTGCCGTCATAGCACATGTGAGATGACAGCTCGTCCCACATTGTCCTGACACAGAACAAGACCCTCAGTGGTGAAATCNAACTGAAGCGACTCAGCAGCAGCAGCAGCATTAAAGAATGACTAAGCATTGCCGTCATAGCACATGTGAGATGACAGCTCGTCCCACATTGTCCTGACACAGAACAAGACCCTCAGTGGTGAAATCACCTGACAGACAGAAAGTCAGGAGCACACGCTCCTGATGGTCATGACTGAGAAAATCAGGAGCACGTGCCAAAGTCATGGTCGCGTGCTGTCTTGGTTGCCTAGTGCAGGGTCTAGACCCCTATTCCATAGAACTCTATGTGGAGCAAGGGGATGGATATGTGGACAAGAGATAGCATTAAAAAATGAACTCATTGCGTTTCTCCTCTCCCTGTCCTAAAAGGGAGGTGAGGGGGTGAGTCATGAAAAGTGATATCCGTTGAGATACAACCCTCTTGGCCACCAAAGCTCATGATTCTAAAGGGAAGCTGGGTCCCTCCATCTCCAGCTGCATGAAAGTTATGTCTATTGAAATAAATATCTGTTTCCTGGTTTGCCCTTGGAGGAAGAGTGCTCAAAATAGTGGAGGAATATGTGGAGAAATATGGAGACACACACACACAGAAAGACAGGAAGACATGGAGGGGCAGACACACAAGGAGAAAAGCCTAGACAAAGAACAAAATGTGGACCACACTCCCAAAGAAAGGCCGTGCATTTCATCTCTATTTTATGTCCCTGGGAAAGAAAACAGGGCTCATGAGAGTCACTGTGGTTTCCAGGCCTCCGTGTTGCCCACCATGCCAGCCACCCACATAGGCAGAAACCTTGAAGCAAACTTTAAAGTTCCCTCTCCCATCCCTCCTGGGCAGAAACCAGAAAGAGCCCCAGTGCCCACTGCTCCATTTTTAGTGGGTGGCAGTCCGCTGGGGGACTGCTTTCTTCGTGGGGGTCTAGCATACTTTTGGGACACACCTCTCATTGCCAACCAGTGTGAACTCTGAGTATGTAAACAAGTTTGAGCATAAGCCAGAACAAACATAATTAGGAGGTAAATCCGATGCAAAAAGAAGCAGAATGTACTTCAAATTCAAATAAGAATTATTTGTGGACTCTCTGCTCTTTCTGAATTATCAGTGAAACGTTCCACTCCATTTACATATATAATTGAGGGTTAACAATACTTCCTGTCCCAAGGCTCAGGAGATGATCAGGGCAATTTGGGTCCGGGGAGGTGAAGGGAAGGCAAAATCACTGGCTGTCTCGCCTGGCCGCTGCAGAGACAAGGGACCCAGAACAAAGCCCAGCATTTGGAGGCACTCAATGGATATCTGTTGAATTAATTAACATGATTTATTGAGCATCTACCATTTGCCAGCTCCATTGTATACAGAGCGTCTTTGAATAGCACAACGCTTGAGGGAGGTACTGGGTCCCATTCTTACAGATGTAGAGAGCACAGCTCAAGATGTTGAAGTCCTTGCTTCAAGTTTCATGGCTGGTCAGGGCAGAATTGGGCTTGCCTCCAGTTTGGGGCAACTCCCAAGTGTGAATGTGCACCACTTCCTGCTGGTAGAGGGTTCTGGAAATGTTGAGGCTTGCCTGTGTGGTGGAAGGCAGGAGACCTGGGACTGCAGTCTCCCCAGAAGCTCCGCTCTGCTTCTGTTCCTCAAGTAGGAAAGGGTGATGACTCAGACCCCAAGCCTTGGTTCCGTTCTCCACCCTGAGCAGTGCTCTGCCCTCTGTCTTGCCTCTTTTTCACCCAATGACAAGGGAAGAACGATGCGCATCCTTCACGCTGCCTTCAGGGAGCTGGGGCATAGAATGAGGCTGAAGGCAATCTGGGTGTCTGAGATCCGATCTGTCCAAAGCACTGTGATGATGATGATAATTATTGCCCTGTCCTGGATCCCTGGAATGGAATTTCCAAAGCCTCCCACTCTCCCCTGGGAAGGAAAATCAATAGGCTGACCCAGGAGCCAAATGCAAACAAGTTCAGCCACCTGGGAGCTGGCTGCAGAGATGCTTTCTCCCACTGAGGTCAGGGGCGGAAGCACCAGCCATGAGCTGAGCCCCAGAGCTGAGAGGTGCCTGGGGTGCTGTCCTGGACAGGAAGGGAGAGTAAGAAGATAAGCCAGCCCGCCCCCACCACCATTGGCCTCTGGGCTTGTACAAACACACTGGCAGGGCGTAATGACAAGCTCCAGTGCCAGACATCAGGATGGAATAAAGGGCAACCAAGCAACACAAGTAGACTTAAATGGAGCAAACTCTGTTGCTGGACGCTTGTGTTTGGGGTGGGAGGGATCGGTGTGTCCTTTCTGCCAACACAGACGTGTTCTCTGGACCCTACCACAGAAAGAGACCCAGCAGGCATCCCATTGTGAGCCAGGCACTGTTCCAGGCAATGAATGGATGTTGCCAGGGCTGAGTACAAAGACATTGTACCCCTGCTCAAGATCAGTGCCTCCCGTGAGAATAAAGTGCAAACGGCATGTATCCACGCGTAACTTTCCAATAGCCACATTTAAAAAGTGAAAAGAAAGAAAGCAGCGAGATTAATTTTAACAATATACTTTATTTAACCCAATATATCCAAAATATTGTTTCAACATGTAATTGAATATGCAAACTATTCTTTCTTTCTATTGTACCAAGTCTGGCTTGTATTTTGTACCCAGAAGGGTGGGATAATGGCTCCTGTACTGGACAGTGCTAGGTCTAGAGAAAACTCTTGAAGAACTATGAGGCAACTTGTACCTTAATTCTGAGTAGAGCTCACTTTCTCAGAGCTTCCTTATTACAGCCCACCTTGGATCCTCCAGGTGCCTGGGATCTCAAAGAGAAGGAAAGAGGAGAAAGTGGTCCCAGTCCATTTTTGCCACAGCAAGTACGGGAGTTAAGGCTGCACCACGTGAAATCGGATGAAGTTGGTGTCTTCATGACAAAGTAATCAATCTGATATTTCTTACCATTTTTCTTTTTCGAGGAGAGTTAGCCCACCAGACAGAGAGAACACCAGGTTTCTTGACTGCCTTCTGTCCATTTACATCTGAATTATCTCTTTGCCTCTGCTGTTCATGAAAGCCCTTCCTTCATAATCTCTCCTGCCTTCTCCAGATCAAGCTGGAAGGCAATGGGGCCACCCTCCTAGCCCAGAACTCCTACCTCCCTTCCTGTGTGCCAGCTTAAGGGAGACTTCTTTTAAACTGCCTCCAAATAGCCAGTAAACCTGCCACTCTTTCCTCCAGAGAGCTCGGCCAGCTCAAGGCTCCACTGACCCTCTCCACAGCATTTACTTCAAAAATACAATTCCAATACGGTAAAGATTCTAGTCTCCCAGCGTGGATTTCCAATTACCCACACTCGGCCAAGTGGCAGCCACTTCATTATAATTCTGTAATTGCCATATAGAATTCCTATAAATTTGCTGTTAATTTTTAACCACTTCATCCTTCTCTTAGAAAGTGTAGCAATAATTTGAAAATCTATAGACGATATTTTTAAGTGGATAGAGGCAGAGTAGGGGGAACAAAATCCAATGAGGGCTAGGTCTAGAGAAAAATCCTAATAAAACAGTAGTGAGGTGAGCCTGAGAAGGCAAGTCTGGGGCTTCCTCAACTTTGATGTGAACATTTCTTCCAAAATATGTGGTGTACTGGTGGCAGCAGGGATTGATCAGAGTCTGATCCAGGAAGATCCTGCTCTGAAATGAGAATGGCTTTGCACACTGGGTTCTCTGTGAACAAGCGCATTCCCTGCCCCCAGTGGGAGGTAATTTACAAGCTCGGCTTCCGAATGTAATCTTCCCGCATTGTACTGCTCCATGGTGCCTCCCTGAATTGCAACACAGACCAGGTCTATAAAAGACGTTTCGGAGGAAATGGCAGCCACACAGGATTCCCCCGCACACACACACAGCCCCTCACCAAACAAGTGAACACCCAGGTGCTCAGCAGAGAAATTAGCCTGCCTTTCAGGAGATGCTGACAGAGAAGTTGGGAGGGCATGAGGGAGAGCCAGAAAGGAAACTGTTGGGCCCACAGGAGTTCCAGGCGCTGGGGACCAGTGGGGAGATGGGCCAGGTAGTCCTAGCTAAGAACAGCCTGCTTCTCTCTGAGGAGGTCTCCGATGGTCAGAAAATAAGAAAGCTGGATCTAGAGGAAGCCTTAAAGGGAGACTTTGTCAGTGAGAATGTGCTGGGGGAGATTTATTTGGCGGGGATGTTTTGGTGAAAGGTGGCCATCAGCAGGGCTAGCCACTGGCCACCTACAGCCAAACCGTGAGGTCATTGACATCTATCTGTGTTTGGCTCAGGAAGGCAGGAGCATAAGCCGAACTGGGTGCCCAGGGGCAGGGGATGGGGAGCAGAGCTGTCCCTGGTGCTGAAGGACTCACTTTTGCAGGGTTGAAGTGCTGAAGACCTACAGCTCTCCTTCCTGGCTGCCCGGAGGGTTGCAGCCAGGGACCTCCACGTCCAGTCCCTGTCCCCACCCCTTGGAAGAGGGAGATATTGGCTCCAGGCTAGAGGAGGGTTATCAGGCGGCAGCAGCGATGAGAAATTGGGCCACGGAGCGATTTGAAGGTCCCAGTGTTTGATCTACTGCAGGGCTGGCTCCTTGCAGCTTTGCTGCTCTCGANAGGAGGGTTATCAGGCGGCAGCAGCGATGAGAAATTGGGCCACGGAGCGATTTGAAGGTCCCAGTGTTTGATCTACTGCAGGGCTGGCTCCTTGCAGCTTTGCTGCTCTCGAGTTTGGTGACCTGAGAGAATTAAAGCTGCCTTAAATACAGTCTCTGTTGGCTGTATATTAATCAAGCAGGAATCAAAAGTCACAGCATCCTAGGGAAGCAAGAAAAGGCACAGACGGCTCCCCCCATCCTGATGCAGCGGCTCTCAGCAGGAGGAGAGGTTGGGAGCCGCTGTGAGCAGCACACGGTCCTCAGCTGGCTCCCAGCTTCCCCCAAACCTGCTTGCCAGTGAATTCTCAGAAACCTCATGCCTTGGAACTTTAGAGTTGCGTCAATGCCAAAATAGCACTGGACCCCAATGCCACTGTAGATTAAGGAAGAGGAGGGCTCCCCCCAACCCCCAACAAGGAGTGAGAGGGAGCAGAAGGATGGGAAGCCAGATGGGCTGGTGGCCCCAGAATAGCCTCACGTCTAAGTCCCCCAGTAGAGAATCCCGCTTCCCTTCTCTTGGCAATCATTAGGGAATCTGGAGAAGCAAACAGCATCCGTGGCCCCTTTCTCTGCTGCACTGTCCTCCAGTGGGCACCAGTTCACGAAACTTTCCTGGTGTATTCTGAGCTGTCTGGCAGAGTTGATACCAGCCAGGGTCCTGCCTACCCCTCCCTGCTACCCCTGGCTCACTCCCCTCAAAGACTGAGAAAGAATGCAGATGTGGCCTCTGCCACCCTGGGAGTGAGAGGAGGAGAGTCTGCAGGTATGAGTCTGTTCCTGTTTCCTGGCAGACAGGCATGCCTCTACCCCTGTGAGTCCTGAGACAAGCTCAGCTCCCATAAAACTTCATTGGAAGAGCCTCCCGCCCACCTCCACTGCCCCCACCTCTCAGCGCTGGCCACCTCCTGGCTCCATCTCTCTGTTCCTGTCTCTGGTTTGGCACTGGCCGCCTGACACAGTGCACCTGCNGCTTGGTCAGGGGGCATCTGGCAAGTGTGGACCCATGGCAGGCCCGTGTGTGTGCGTGTGTTGATGATGAAGCTGCAGATTTATGCACGTGTACACACACACACACACACACACACACACACACACACACCTGTCACGGTGCAGGGCACAGTCAAGACTTCTGCCAGCCGAGGACTGGGGTCAGGGATCTGATTGTGCACTCCGGCTCCATTGATGTGCGCAAACCAAATCCAGTATGTTTGGATACGGGGAGGGGAGGATGCGGCTGTAGCCACTGCCCCTTGCCGCCCTCCAATTAGTGTCCACAGGCCATGTGTCTGGGGCAGGGCTGTGGTATAAACGGGGTCCGAGGGCCAGCGGGAGGGCGGGAGAGGCTCCCAGGGACTCCAGTCGGGTTTCCAAGCCCCGGGCAGCGGGAGACGCTTCTCTAGCGAGGAAGCCTCTGCGTAGATGCCCTCATTACATCACCGACATCCCCGCCACTGAGCCGGCCTCCCTTAGAAGAGGCGCTTCTCCGAACGCCAAGCAGCACCAAGCGCCTTCCGGTCGGGCCGCAGAGCCGGCAGAGCGGCTGCTGCTCTCCGCAGCGGCCGGGGGACAGAGCGGGGGCCAAAAGGAGATTCCAGACCCCAAAGCCGGGAGTGGCCATTGGATGCGGGGACGAGGAGGAGGGGAGCGGAGAGACCCGTGGGAGGGTTCGAAGGCTGGCCGCGCGGGCGCCAGCGGGCGAGGGGTTAAGTGTGCGATCAGCGGTTGTGCCGTCGTTCCGGATTCTCTTCCCTCCGCGCGGGGCTGTTTGATGTTGGAGTACGCCAGGGACTCCCCCTCCCACCGCTACACACGCGCGCACACGCGCACACTCACACACGCACACGCACCACTCTTTGCAGACAGGGCTCCGGTGGCTCCAAAGTGACGGACTCCCTCTCCCCGGCTTCCCCTCAGCCATTCTCTCGCGCATAGAGCCTCCCTTGCCATCTTCTCGCGCGCGCTCTCCCTCCAGCGTCCCCGCCCGAGCAGGGGAGCACTGGGCAGAGGCGCGCCGCTTTCCTTCCATGCCTCCCTCTTAAAGAGCGCCACGAGGGGGAGGGGAGGGCCGGAGGAGGAAGAGGAGGAGGAGACCGAGAGGGCGCCCGGGAGGCAGGGCGCGCGCACACACCGAGGGACGCGCGGAGGGTGCGAGCCGGCAGCGAGCGCAGAGCTTCCCCGGCCGCCGGGCGCCCCCCAGCCGCCCCATGCTGTGCTCCATGGCGAACTCGGGCTGCCTCCTGCTGTCCAACTCCGGCAGCATGCTCCCGCACTCCGCGCCCTGCCCGCCCGCCTTCCTCTACCTCCAACAGGTAAGCGGCCCCCGGCCCCTGGCCCGGCGCACGTGCGCCCCGCGCCGCCGCCCACACCGGCAACTCGGCCGCCTCCGCACCGCCGCTGCCGGGGCCCCGCTGCGCTCCCCGCGTCATGGCGCCGGGGCCCGGTGGGGGGAACTGCGCCCCTGCGCGGCGGCCGAGCGCGGGGGCACCTGGGGCGCGCGCGGCGCGGGGCCGGGGGCTGGAGTTTGGGGCGT
>SJYW01003465.1:1943294-1971762 GCA_006410735.1 Raphicerus campestris
CACTTTGGGGAACTTCGCGCTGGGCCGCGGGGCCCCCCTCTGGCGGGTCGGCAATGCCAGGGGGCCGCGCGGAGGCGACGATGGGGGCGCGGAGCTCTGCTGCAGCGGGGACTGCGCGCCGGGCCTCGGGGGAGGCGGGCCACCCGCCTGGTGGGGCTGGTTAGGGAGGCCCCTGGAGCTCCAACCGGGGAGGGGGCTGGGCCAGACTTTTGCAATCTGCGGGGCTGCGCAGGAAGCTCGGGCTGGCGAGGCGGGTGCTGGAAACCAAGGGACTCTGAGCCCCCAAATCCCCAGGACGATCCACGGGGAGGTGCGCACAGGACATAAGCTGCCGGCTGCCTGCTGGGCCGTGGTATGGGGGGCGGGAGTCCTATGATCCCACCCAGTGCGGAATCAGTGGGACATTGTATTGGGGACAGAGCAGGGGACTCCCTCGCCTCCTCCAGCCCCTTTGGTCTCTCAGGGCTGCAGTTCCCGGTGCCAGCTTGGCCAGAGCTAGCTGGGGGCTGCAGTACCCTGCCTAACCCGCCGTAGCTGCCCACACCTTCCGACCTGCCCGCCCCGCCTCACCCCCCACTCCGCGCTGCTGTGAGGCTGCCTTCTTTATCTTAAGGACCCTCACCCTCTGCTTGGGCCTGCAGGGTCGAGGCGACTGCTTGGGGAGGCCTGGGGCTTGAAGGGGGAAGATGGTGAAGCCAGGGGAGCTTCAGGCTGACCATCCTAGGGTCTGCCTGACCCAGAGAGAGGGCTCTCATGGTACTGGGTCTATACCCTGGGCCGGATGTAAAGATGGGAGGCAGAGGGCAGAGGATGCCACCCCAAGACTGATGGTCAGAGTCAGGCCAGGCCTAAGTGACTGTGTGCCCCCACCACTTCTCCCAGGGGTGTGTTTGAAGGGAGGATGGCAGAAGTGTGTGTTTCTTGGAGACACAGAGAGGTCCAGGTGGAGCAGGGCCTTTGGATGGTGGGTTCGTGTTCTTTGGTACCTCTGTGGGCTCTCCAGGGGGCCAAAAAGATGGGGTCCTCGGCTGTGTCCTGAGGCTGCTGGGTGCTTGGGTTGGCCCCTTACAAGTATTCACGCAGCAGGAATTGCCAAATGTCAGCAACTGCAAAGGAAGGGATGGGGGACTGACCTCAAATCCGAAGCAGAGGGCAGCCGGAAGCGACCTGTGACCCAGAGCCTTTGGTCCTTGGTCTCACCCTCTCTAGGACCACCTGTGATGTCTGAGCAGTTCTGGACACAGCCCAGCGGCAACAAGAGCTGCTAAGAGGGCCCCCATACCCACAGTCCGCCGGCATCCAAGCCCAAGCCAGGGCCGACTCCCAAAATTCCCCGTTGTCACTGAGTCACAGATGATCAGGGTGCGACCTCGCGGGTCCACCCCGCAGGTCAGTCTCCCATTGCCTCCTAAACTTCCACGAGCACAGGAGTCCTTGGGAGATCTCTGAGGTGGAGCCTATGGATCTGCATTTCTGAAACGTTCCCAAGTGGTCATAGGACCGACCATTCCAGGTAGCCAGGCCCCCTGACAGGCATGCTCTGGGCTTCAGGAAAAGGCCTCCATGGGTAAAATGTAGAAATGGAGACCCATCNCCTAAGTGACTGTGTGCCCCCACCACTTCTCCCAGGGGTGTGTTTGAAGGGAGGATGGCAGAAGTGTGTGTTTCTTGGAGACACAGAGAGGTCCAGGTGGAGCAGGGCCTTTGGATGGTGGGTTCGTGTTCTTTGGTACCTCTGTGGGCTCTCCAGGGGGCCAAAAAGATGGGGTCCTCGGCTGTGTCCTGAGGCTGCTGGGTGCTTGGGTTGGCCCCTTACAAGTATTCACGCAGCAGGAATTGCCAAATGTCAGCAACTGCAAAGGAAGGGATGGGGGACTGACCTCAAATCCGAAGCAGAGGGCAGCCGGAAGCGACCTGTGACCCAGAGCCTTTGGTCCTTGGTCTCACCCTCTCTAGGACCACCTGTGATGTCTGAGCAGTTCTGGACACAGCCCAGCGGCAACAAGAGCTGCTAAGAGGGCCCCCATACCCACAGTCCGCCGGCATCCAAGCCCAAGCCAGGGCCGACTCCCAAAATTCCCCGTTGTCACTGAGTCACAGATGATCAGGGTGCGACCTCGCGGGTCCACCCCGCAGGTCAGTCTCCCATTGCCTCCTAAACTTCCACGAGCACAGGAGTCCTTGGGAGATCTCTGAGGTGGAGCCTATGGATCTGCATTTCTGAAACGTTCCCAAGTGGTCATAGGACCGACCATTCCAGGTAGCCAGGCCCCCTGACAGGCATGCTCTGGGCTTCAGGAAAAGGCCTCCATGGGTAAAATGTAGAAATGGAGACCCATCCACAGCTATTGGCTGTTAGGCAAGTCATTTCTCCTCTCTGAACCTCAGGCTGTTCCTCTGAGACAGAGGGCAAAAGACCGTCCCTCCCGGGCTGAATGGGAGATCGACTTAAGATGAAGTAGCAGCATGCCTCCCAAAAATGCCAGACAAACGTTTTGCGTCGTCTTGATGAAGTCAGAACAGTGCTCATAGTTGGGGTAAATGCACCAAAATGGCCAGGGGCCAAGGCACTCGCTTCCTCCAGCGGTGAGTGGACGTGTCCCCCGCGGGTAGCCTTTGGAGCTTTCTGTAGGGGTGGGGGGACGGTCCCTCTCTGCAGACGAGACAGACCCATCCCATGTGGGCATCAGCCAGGAGTGGAATCGTTTGTGGGAAAGCCAGAGTATGCACCTTGGGCCAAGCTATGAAACAGCCAGTTTCCTTCACAGCTGTTCTACAGGAGAGGGCCGTGTGTCTCAGTGGACTGGGAAAGATCTAGAACGCAGCCATTTCCTGGCTGTTTGTGGGGACACACTTTTACAGGAGCACAGGCAGCTCTGGTGGTCCAGGACCAACAGCAAATGAATAAGAGCGTTCAGTTCAAGACCCCACACGTTCCAAACCACCTTTGAAGTGAGACAGCCTGCCGCATCCCCTGAACGTGGCAGTCCTGGGAGGCAGAGGGGCTCAGGGGTGGCCCTGGCCAGGAGCTTGCCTCCCCTGCAGAATCCCGCCAAGGGCTTACAGGGCTTCCGCATGAGTGAGCCTTGGTGCCATATGCAGGCTGTGTATTCAATCTCAACACACGTTTGAGAACAGGAGCAAAAGACGTGAAATCAAGCAAGACAAGAGACGTAGTTTTCGGCGCATTAAGATGCGCGTTTAAACAGGCAAGCTTCTGAAACATAGAGTCTTTCGAACTGGAAATTCGAAAATAAAGCCTCCACCAGGAGAATTCTGTTCTCTCTTCCATTAAAGCATCAGCCTTTCCTCACAGCATGGGCTGTACCCCGAGTGTGCGGAGCACGGGGCCGGGTCCCCTCTGAGACGCAGCGGCTCTATAATTAATTCGAGGAGCTTGTTGTCAGGCATCCCTCCTC
Organism: Raphicerus campestris; assembly: GCA_006410735.1. Classification (NCBI taxonomy): domain Eukaryota; kingdom Metazoa; phylum Chordata; class Mammalia; order Artiodactyla; family Bovidae; genus Raphicerus; species Raphicerus campestris. The sequence goes on from SJYW01003465.1 coordinate 1,946,714, forward strand.
TCAGTCTCTCAGCTGTGCTGGTATTTTTCAGAGTTCTAACAGTTCAAGGCAGGACTTCGGGTCACCCAGCACCAGGAGCAATCCGGCTGCAGTTTGGGCTCCAGGATTCCATCAGAGCTCACCCGAGCGGCCTCAGCCTCTCTCAGGTTGTGCCCCCATAAAGCCAGGTTTCTCAGCCTGCTACCTGGGGCCCCTGGCTCATCCAAAGCCCAGGGCTATGGTCCCCCACATCCAGTCCCTAATGAGGATCCAGGGATGGGACACAGAGAGACTGTTCTCCTGATACATTGCTGCCAGCGAAGGTGGGACTGCTACTTAGCATCTTTCAGAGCAAAAAGGACCTCACTGGAAATCCAGAAGGTCAGCAAGTCTCCCCAGTGGGGCTGGGGGGCTAATCTGGGTTCCAGTAGAAGAAAGTTATAGAGAGTGGGGAGAAAAATCTCCAAACCCACAGAATGGGAATTTTTGTCATGATAATCACTTATTACTAAGCTATAGTGTCCTAAGAAAGAGAGTATTATCACTACATCCAATTGGGAATCCGGGGAATCACTCTGGGGGAGAGAGAGATGTTAAGTGCCTTCTGTTTTCTTAAAAAGAGCTTTGGTGACAGAGAGGCGGAAACTGTGCTTGGCAGGTTGCTGACAGGTCAGAGAGGGACCAGACCCTGGAGGGTTGAGCACCTGGGGTCTNCAGGGCATGGACTCAGCAGTTGTGGTGCATGGGCTAAGTTGCCCCGCAGCATGTGGAATGCTCCCGGAGCAGGGCTCGCACCCATGTCCCCTGCATTGGCAGGCGGATTTTTAGCCACTGGACCACCAGAGAAGTCTTGAGGGGGTGACTTTTAAGCTGAAGGACTGGCAGAGGCTGGTGTGGAGAGACTGAGGGGAACAGCTTCGTAGGCACAGGAGAGGGACATTGGCATGTCCAAAGAACTGAAAACAGTCCCCAGCGGCTTGACTCAGGTGCACAGGGAAGGGCTGAAAAGGGCAGCAGCCAGCAGGGCCCTGTGAGCTGGGGGCAAGAAGATGAATTTTCTTCGACGAGGAACGTGAAGTCACTGAGAGGTTTCGGGTGATGGAGAGACACAGTTCAGTGTGTGCCTTGTTTTATCTCCTTTCTGGCTGCTGTGGGAGCTGGAATCAGGCCAGTTGGAGTCTGCAGTGGTTGTTGAAGAGTCGAGTTGACCGTGCCGCACGGAGGTGTCTGGGCCTCCAGGACTGGGCGCAGCCTGAGGAGCCCTTGCCGAGGGGCAGGAGTGTGGTGGAAGAGGGTAGAGGTGCCCCAGCAGGAGCTGAAAGTCAACATCCACAGTCCTAAGCAGCCAAGGATGTGTAGGCCCATCGCCAAAGACAGGACAAAGAGGTGGAAAAACCGCATGCTGGGGTTAAGGTCCTGGGGTTGTAGAAGATTCTCCTTTACTTCCTTTTCCTGTGTCTATAACATTTGTGCACCAAGTGGAAACTGAGAGGAAGCAGAAGGAAAAGAGCGCCGGGAGGGAGACGGGCACCCGACCTTCTTGCTGATAACTGCGTTGTGTCCTTGAATAAGCCCCTCCACCTCTCTGGGCTGAGAAGCGCTAGTCCACAGTGATTCCCAGGAGCCTGTCAATTGAGCCGCCTCTGTCATTCTGGAGCCCCCAACCCTTCAGGGAGCTTAGCTGGGCCACCCCGCCAGCTCCGAAAACGGGCTTCTCATGGAGAAAGATGATCTCCCAGCTGAGGGGATTTGGAAATTCTTTCAATTCAGCATGAAGTTCCTTCAACACATTCGAGAAGGGCNTCACAGGCCCTGCCACCCCACCAGCTCCGAAAACGGGCTTCTCATGGAGAAAGATGATCTCCCAGCTGAGGGGATTTGGAAATTCTTTCAATTCAGCATGAAGTTCCTTCAACACATTCGAGAAGGGCCTGTCCCCTTCACCTCCCTGACCACACCCTTGGCGTGTCTCGGCCGGACAAGTGCAGGGAGAAGGGGTGACGGTGGGTGACTGCTGCTTCTGGCCCTTCTCTCACCCGCTGAGCCCAGCACCCCAGCCAGCCTGCTCCAGGATCCGGGGGGTCCATGGTTCTGTGCATGGAGGAGACTCCAGGACGGGGCAGGGCACACTGTGGGGAGCAGAGCGAGGCAGGAAGGGTGAGCTGTTCCCAGACTTGGAGTGAAGGGTGAGGGAACAGGAGAAGCAAGGCTGGGGGGCCGATGCTTCTCCCTGTGTTTCTGGGAGTGAGCAGGTGCGTGCTGGACAGCAGGCCCACCCAACCCCAGGGCCCCCTACTGGAGAGGGGCCTGCAACACCCCTGAGCACGCCGGGGCAGCAGACTCGGGGCAGTAAACGCACCAAATAGTTTACTGGAGAATGTGGCGAAGTGCAGAACTGGGACCTGTTCCCTTGCACAGGAGCGGCGGGCAGGAGCCCCAGCCGGCCTGTCCGCCTCCTCTCCTTAGTGGATTCTCTTTCCTCTGCTCCTTCCGCAGCCCGCCCTGCCTCACCCCTGCTCCGGCGCTCTCGCAGTCCCTGTCTCTCTCTCCGTTTCTCTCTCTCTCTCTCCCTGGCTGGGATGTCACACTTTTCCTTCCTTCCGCCCCCTTCATCTCCTTCTGGGGCCCCTTGGCCTTTCTGTCTGGGGGTCTCTCCTTCTTGTGATGGGCCCCACCCTGTCCCCTGTGTGCAGTCTGCAGCCTTGTGCAGGGGTACCAGCCCCCTCTTCCAAGTTGGCGGTGGTCCCCAGCCCAGCCAGAAAGGGCCTTCCCTGCCCTGGCCACCCCCGAGAAAGTGGCCTTCCCTCCATGGTGAGCCACCATGGTGGGCCAGTGTCCCACGCCCGTGGTGTCCTGGGCCATCTCCTCCTCACTGGCCCACGGCTGGTGTGGCGCCTTGATTTTTCTGGAGGCAGCGTCTGTATCTGCTGGACAGAATCAGTGGCCTGCTGAGCTTCCGTGTAGCTGAAATGGGGGTGTCTGGGAGGGGTCTCCCCGGGGATGTCCAGGCCCAGTGGGCTGGGATCCTGCAAGGACCCCTGTGGGTTGGGGTCCCCACAATCCCAGAGTCTGCTTTCCTCTCCAGGGCTCCTTTCCGCCCTCTCCTGTGCCCTGGAAGGTGAGGGCTAGCTGAGGATGCCAGGCAGATGGGGGATTGATGGGGAGGGAAGTGAGGGCGTGGAGATGAGTCTCTGTTGCCCCAGGAGGTGGCCCTTCACCTGAATCTAGTGGTGGCTCTGCGCCTTCTGGGCTTCCCCACCCCACGATTCTCAGCCGGCCTGGCCACGCTGGGGCTTGGGGTCAGGAGGACCAGCCGCCTCCTGTCCTGAGCATTGCATGAGGCTCTGGCTACCATCGAGACGCTGAAGGAATTGCCATCGAGCTGGGGGGAGCTGACCTGGGCTATGGGGGTGCAGACGGAGCAAGTTGGGGCTGGTGCCATGTGACCCAAGCGGAGAAAGCCAAGCCCTTCCTCTGTGCCCCGCACCACCCCAGCCCAGAAGGCATCTTTCCTTCCATAACCCACCCCCCGCCCCCGACTTCCAAAGCACTCCCTGCCTTGGAACTGTGGACCCCGCTGCCTCCTCCCACTTGGGACCTCCCCTCCGGGCTTCCGCATCCCCCCACCCCCCACACCTGGCCTGTGGCCTTGATACCCAGGTATGTGGGATCACAGCTCATTCTATCCCTCAGCAGACCCCACGCCTCAGTCTCCCTGGGGGTGTGACTGCTGCTGCAAATTGTGTCCAGCAGACAGGGCAGGCACCTGCTGCTTCCCACCGTGCTTTAGACTTTCTTATCCTGACTGTGGAGGCTGGGCCTGGCCACCCCCTGCTCCAGGTGATACCAGGCTTCCGAGAGCCCCTTCTTATCTGCTCCCAAGCAAGTGTACCCTCTCCTCTGCCCCCAGTACGTAAGTGAATCCTTAACACAGGCACAGACAGTCATCCTGCAAGGCCCGTCCAAACTGGTGAGGAGGGGCCTGGCTGCCTGTCTCTGTCCACACGCCCTGGCCTGCGGAGATGTGCGGTGTATGCTCAGTGCAGTGACAGGTGCTGGCCACCCTGCCCCATGACCCTACGAGACCAGCCTGTCCCGGAGGGCCACAGCATCCTTTGTCAGCAGCCCGACCCCTTCTCAGCATCCCAGGTGGGAGCTGGGGGCCCAGGAGGGTAGCTGAAGCCTTGAGTATGCGCACAGGCCACCCCCGGCCCCCTGCGGTATGTGGGGGTGTCCGGCTTCCAGGCCGGTGGCCAGCGGGTGAAAGGAGGCTTGCGTGTGTGGTCCTGCGGGAGGAATTTTCCATAGATGCCCCCAAGGTGAGCTTCCCCATGTCGCACACGCCTGGCTGCCTCCAGCTTCTCAGTGCAGCCAGCTTGAGTCCCTCCTACTGCCGGCCAAGCCCTCGCCCTCTTGGCCAGCCCCCTTCCACCCCAGGACCGCTCCTCTCATCTTCAGACTGAGCTAGCCCTCCTCGTAGCCACCAGGAGGGTGTCGGGGGCTGGGCTGGGGTCTGGCCCCACGTGCTCCCTCCTCCCCGCCCACATCTCCCCACCAGCCAGGCACCAGCTCCCTCCAGCTGGACCAGGGAGGGGCCTTGACGCTGCCTCCCATGCTCTACTAATCCCCAGATGGAGTCTCCACCTCCTCCGCAGCATTCGCTAATTTGGGAACACCATCCCCAGTGTAACCCCAGCAATAACAACAGAGCTGTCACCTTCCCCCGCAGCCAGCTGGGGTCTCTCTCCAGGAGCTGCCTGAGCCTCGTGCCCTGAGAGGGTCTCTTTTGGCATCTTAAGCTTCAGGGTGACCCTCATCAGTTGGTGGCTGGGTGTTTGTTCCTCACCCGCCTAAAGACTGGGGTCACGTGGGGTTTATTGTGGCTGTTTCCTGGGTGAATCCTCTTCTAGGCCCTTGGCGTTCCTGGAGAAAGCCCCACACCGTTCCCTTCCATCATCTTAGAAACTCAGAAGCCGATTTAACGCGGAGGAGGGTGGTCCAGGCCTTTCCTGTCCTGGAGGGTTCAGCCTTAGGTGCCCTAGCTGGGCCTCAGAGAGTGTTGTGATCACCGTGGTGACCTGAGTCTGGGCATCCAGAGCAGAGTTTCCCGTGAATATTTGCTTCCAGGTGGGTGACTCCTTGTTCATGTTGGGCACCACAGTTAGATTTTGTGTCTCATTTCACCCTCAGCCAGGTAGCCCTGGTTCTTAGTCTTGTTTGGGGCCCCAGGGGGATGAAGTAGCCCAAGGAAGGTATGCAGCAGCCGAGGGGCAGAGACGGGATGTGGGGCGCACCCTCCTTTTGCCTCCCCTGGCTTGACCCCCATCTTGGCATCAGTTCTACAGCATAGGCATTGCCCCTGCCTCCCCACCACCCCCTGGGCCATAGAACCAGGGAGCAAGGCAGCCTGAGCTTCTAGAAACATCTAGACCCAGACTCATCCAAGCCCAGGAAAGAACTGAGTGAGGCCCAAGTGAGCTGTGAAACTTGGGAGGGACGTTGGCAGGAAACTGGACTCCGAATCTGGGATGTTCGGGATGCCGGATGGCTCCCCCAGGCCCACAGGGCGAGCAGCTCGGTGTCTGGGTGTCCTGTCCTTGGGCCCCCATCTCTCGATGCCGAGGATGAGCCCTGAGGACTCAGGGAGGAAGTGGATGTAGGTCACAGCTTGGAGGTGCAAGAGGCGGGCGGAGCATTGAGTCCGGTGCCTCTTGGGCCCCAGGCTCACGCCTGGGCGGCCCTGGTGGCCGTGTCTACTCAGGCCCCAGCGAGCTCCTGGCCGTGCTGCAGCGGCGGCTGCTTTGTATGGATGGTGCAGCATTTTGGGTAATGAAATATTCACAGGTCAGTGATTCCTTGAGAAATGATGGGGATCAGTCAATTCCTTTTCAGAGAGTAATTTTCTTCCCCTTCACAGCCTCTGTTTCATGTTGACAATCATTAGCATGAGAGAGAGGCTGGATCGAAGGGGCTTGTCAGAGCTCAGGACGAGCTGCCACCTTGTCGTGGGTGGCGCGGCCGGACGCCTGGACAAGGGGGCACAGAGCCTGGCTAGGACATGTGCGTGGAGCAGGAGGCAGGAGCCCCTGGGGAGCTTAGAGCCAGAGGTATAGAGGGCTGGCTGGTGGTCTGCCTTCCTGGGTCTTGCCAGCCTTCTTCCCTCCTGGTCGGGGAGCACAGTGACCCCCCCCCCCAGGACACTCAGATTGGCGGATCTTACTGCCTCTTACAACGGCAGCTTCCAGAGCTTTGGGTTCAGATCCCGGCTCTGCCATTCCCAAGTACACCTCATCTTCCCCTTCTGTAAAATGGGCTGCATGGGCCTGGTGTGAGTCTAAGCAGGGCTGTGAATTCGCTTAAAGCATCTGAAGAAGGGTCTATTGGACGTGTNGCCCCCGACTTCCAAAGCACTCCCTGCCTTGGAACTGTGGACCCCGCTGCCTCCTCCCACTTGGGACCTCCCCTCCGGGCTTCCGCATCCCCCCACCCCCCACACCTGGCCTGTGGCCTTGATACCCAGGTATGTGGGATCACAGCTCATTCTATCCCTCAGCAGACCCCACGCCTCAGTCTCCCTGGGGGTGTGACTGCTGCTGCAAATTGTGTCCAGCAGACAGGGCAGGCACCTGCTGCTTCCCACCGTGCTTTAGACTTTCTTATCCTGACTGTGGAGGCTGGGCCTGTCCACCCCCTGCTCCGGGTGATACCAGGCTTCCGAGAGCCCCTTCTTATCTGCTCCCAAGTAAGTGTACCCTCTCCTCTGCCCCCAGTACGTAAGTGAATCCTTAACACAGGCACAGACAGTCATCCTGCAAGGCCCGTCCAAACTGGTGAGGAGGGGCCTGGCTGCCTGTCTCTGTCCACACGCCCTGGCCTGCGGAGATGTGCGGTGTATGCTCAGTGCAGTGACAGGTGCTGGCCACCCTGCCCCATGACCCTACGAGACCAGCCTGTCCCGGAGGGCCACAGCATCCTTTGTCAGCAGCCCGACCCCTTCTCAGCATCCCAGGTGGGAGCTGGGGGCCCAGGAGGGTAGCTGAAGCCTTGAGTATGCGCACAGGCCACCCCCGGCCCCCTGCGGTATGTGGGGGTGTCCGGCTTCCAGGCCGGTGGCCAGCGGGTGAAAGGAGGCTTGCGTGTGTGGTCCTGCGGGAGGAATTTTCCATAGATGCCCCCAAGGTGAGCTTCCCCATGTCGCACACGCCTGGCTGCCTCCAGCTTCTCAGTGCAGCCAGCTTGAGTCCCTCCTACTGCCGGCCAAGCCCTCGCCCTCTTGGCCAGCCCCCTTCCACCCCAGGACCGCTCCTCTCATCTTCAGACTGAGCTAGCCCTCCTCGTAGCCACCAGGAGGGTGTCGGGGGCTGGGCTGGGGTCTGGCCCCACGTGCTCCCTCCTCCCCGCCCACATCTCCCCACCAGCCAGGCACCAGCTCCCTCCAGCTGGACCAGGGAGGGGCCTTGACGCTGCCTCCCATGCTCTACTAATCCCCAGATGGAGTCTCCACCTCCTCCGCAGCATTCGCTAATTTGGGAACACCATCCCCAGTGTAACCCCAGCAATAACAACAGAGCTGTCACCTTCCCCCGCAGCCAGCTGGGGTCTCTCTCCAGGAGCTGCCTGAGCCTCGTGCCCTGAGAGGGTCTCTTTTGGCATCTTAAGCTTCAGGGTGACCCTCATCAGTTGGTGGCTGGGTGTTTGTTCCTCACCCGCCTAAAGACTGGGGTCACGTGGGGTTTATTGTGGCTGTTTCCTGGGTGAATCCTCTTCTAGGCCCTTGGCGTTCCTGGAGAAAGCCCCACACCGTTCCCTTCCATCATCTTAGAAACTCAGAAGCCGATTTAACGCGGAGGAGGGTGGTCCAGGCCTTTCCTGTCCTGGAGGGTTCAGCCTTAGGTGCCCTAGCTGGGCCTCAGAGAGTGTTGTGATCACCGTGGTGACCTGAGTCTGGGCATCCAGAGCAGAGTTTCCCGTGAATATTTGCTTCCAGGTGGGTGACTCCTTGTTCATGTTGGGCACCACAGTTAGATTTTGTGTCTCATTTCACCCTCAGCCAGGTAGCCCTGGTTCTTAGTCTTGTTTGGGGCCCCAGGGGGATGAAGTAGCCCAAGGAAGGTATGCAGCAGCCGAGGGGCAGAGACGGGATGTGGGGCGCACCCTCCTTTTGCCTCCCCTGGCTTGACCCCCATCTTGGCATCAGTTCTACAGCATAGGCATTGCCCCTGCCTCCCCACCACCCCCTGGGCCATAGAACCAGGGAGCAAGGCAGCCTGAGCTTCTAGAAACATCTAGACCCAGACTCATCCAAGCCCAGGAAAGAACTGAGTGAGGCCCAAGTGAGCTGTGAAACTTGGGAGGGACGTTGGCAGGAAACTGGACTCCGAATCTGGGATGTTCGGGATGCCGGATGGCTCCCCCAGGCCCACAGGGCGAGCAGCTCGGTGTCTGGGTGTCCTGTCCTTGGGCCCCCATCTCTCGATGCCGAGGATGAGCCCTGAGGACTCAGGGAGGAAGTGGATGTAGGTCACAGCTTGGAGGTGCAAGAGGCGGGCGGAGCATTGAGTCCGGTGCCTCTTGGGCCCCAGGCTCACGCCTGGGCGGCCCTGGTGGCCGTGTCTACTCAGGCCCCAGCGAGCTCCTGGCCGTGCTGCAGCGGCGGCTGCTTTGTATGGATGGTGCAGCATTTTGGGTAATGAAATATTCACAGGTCAGTGATTCCTTGAGAAATGATGGGGATCAGTCAATTCCTTTTCAGAGAGTAATTTTCTTCCCCTTCACAGCCTCTGTTTCATGTTGACAATCATTAGCATGAGAGAGAGGCTGGATCGAAGGGGCTTGTCAGAGCTCAGGACGAGCTGCCACCTTGTCGTGGGTGGCGCGGCCGGACGCCTGGACAAGGGGGCACAGAGCCTGGCTAGGACATGTGCGTGGAGCAGGAGGCAGGAGCCCCTGGGGAGCTTAGAGCCAGAGGTATAGAGGGCTGGCTGGTGGTCTGCCTTCCTGGGTCTTGCCAGCCTTCTTCCCTCCTGGTCGGGGAGCACAGTGACCCCCCCCCCCAGGACACTCAGATTGGCGGATCTTACTGCCTCTTACAACGGCAGCTTCCAGAGCTTTGGGTTCAGATCCCGGCTCTGCCATTCCCAAGTACACCTCATCTTCCCCTTCTGTAAAATGGGCTGCATGGGCCTGGTGTGAGTCTAAGCAGGGCTGTGAATTCGCTTAAAGCATCTGAAGAAGGGTCTATTGGACGTGTCCTTCCTCCCTGGGAAGGCCACGCAGCGTCCAGCCCCTGTGGCCCGAGAAGCACTTCCTCGTTTCCACCACCGCCACCGCCACCGTCACCTCCCTTCCTGTGACTGCAGCTCCTGCTGCTGTGGGCCTTCCTGTCTCCAAGGATGGAAGCGTGTCCAGGGCCTTGGTTCAGCTCAGATGGGTGCCAGTGCCAGTGTCCATAATCACCCACCACTGGGTACCAGGCCCATGGTGACCACACTCACATGCTGGCTTTTATTTGTCATTTTCTTTGGAGGATCTGAAACAAAGGATCTGACTTCTGAGTGTGTTCAGGAGCCAGGATTTTGACTGCTTTGCCCCCGCCAGAGGGGCCAGGCACGCGGCTGCTGGCACCCGGCCCAACAGTCGACAGAAGGCTACGAACTCTGTCCAGGGCAGTTGCCCAGCTGCCCCTTTCCAGAGGGCGGGAGTGAGCCTGAAGAGGGGGCCGCACAGTTGCCAAGGAGATGCTTCCATCAGGCCATCCTGCCTGCAAACCCCTAACCACAAACTCTCCTGGGCCCAGGCAGGGACCAGGGGGCTGGGAACCTTCACCAGGAGGGGCCAGACGTGGGGACGAGCTGGTCTTGGCCTTGTTCCCATGCTGAGGTGCCCCAGCGTGCACTGGATGCTGTCACAAGTAGCTGGTGGGGTGNGGACCAGGGGGCTGGGAACCTTCACCAGGAGGGGCCAGACGTGGGGACGAGCTGGTCTTGGCCTTGTTCCCATGCTGAGGTGCCCCAGCGTGCACTGGATGCTGTCACAAGTAGCTGGTGGGGTGAGAACAGGCACCCCGTGTGCAGGCCAGTCCAAACTGCTGGGACCAGTGCCCCTCGTGCCCAGGGGAGTGGGCCTGAGACTCACAATGGACACGCTGTGGGGAGGGTGGGGAAAGCCCTCCTGTGCCCCCTCACCTGCACTGTTGGGTTGGCAGCACACCCTTCTGTCCCACCAACCCCTGGGAACCAAAGGGCTCCACCTGGAAGCAGGCAGCCATGGGAAGGTGGTTTTAGAGCCTGAACAGGTCAGAGAAGGGCAGAATGGGGGTTAGTTCAGTTCAGTCGCTCAGTCGTGTCCGACTCTTTGCGACCCCATGAATCGTAGCACGCCAGGCCTCCCTGTCCATCACCAACTCCCGGAGTTCACTCAGACTCACGTCCATNCCTGACAGTGTCCTTCATCCTTGCCCTTGGTAGCCTACAGATGTCTCAGTGCCTTGCCCGCCCCCCAGCACCCAGGGCCGGGCAGATGGCTCAGCTGCCCTGTACTTCCCGCTGGTCTAGCCCGGGGCTCCTGTGGGCAGAGGTACGAGACCATGGTGGGCTCCTCCTCTTCCCAGAGGCAAATGGGCTCCAAGGATGAGAGCAGAGCCTTGGATTGCCCTTGCTGGGGTCTGAGCCCTACCTGCATGGCCTCAAGCCAGCCCCCAGGAGCGTCACTGTGCTCCTCTGTGAGGTAGGGGAGGCAGGTGGGTGGGCTTGTCCTCAGACACAGCACCCCCTGGGGCCAGCACACACTTGTGAACACACACGCACACACAAGTGTGGATACACACACATGTATGGACATGTGCACACAAGTGTGGACACACATGCACATACAAGTGTGAATGCACACACATGTATAGACATGCACGCACAAGTGTAGATACACACACGTGTGGACACATGCACGCACACAAGGGTGGCTGCACAGGCAGACACACACATGTGACACATGACAGGCACACAAGTGTGGATACACACGTGGACACACATGCATGTGTGAATATACACACATGTGTGGACACTGCACACAATCATGGATACACGTGTGGACAATACACGAACACATACACACGCGTGTGGATATATACATGTGTGGACACAAACACACGTGGACACACACATGTGGATACAGGCACACACAATCGTGTATACACGTGGACATGTGTGAACACATGCACACACATGTGTGGATATACACACATGTATGGACACACAGGCAAACACAATCATGGATACACACGTGGACACACACATGCGTGGATGTACACATGTGTGTGGACACAGGCACACACAATCGTGGGTACACATGGACACGTGTGTGAACACATGCACACACGTGGGTATACACACATGCGTGGACACAGGCACACACAACCGTGGATACACATGTGTGGACACACTGAACACACACATGTGGATATTCACACACATGTGGACACACATGCACACACAAGCTGGATACACACACAGTGAGTTACAGATTCAGGGCCAGGCAGCACCCTAGAGGATCTGTGAAATGGGATGAGGACTCTCCGCACTGAAGGGCAGCGACTGGCCCCAGCTCCCTGGCCTCCCAGCTGACCCCTAGTTGTGTTCTAATCCCACACCCCCTTTTGCAGAGACCCAACCCCTGGGGTCCCTGCTTGGCCCACCAGCCTCATGCTCTGCAGGGGCCTCCACCCCACACCTGCCTTCCTGGGCCCTTCAGCCAGACAATGGCCGCCAGCTCCTCGCTGATTTCCCCCGGCAGGACAGAGTGCGGTGGAGGTGAAGCTGATGGGAGAGGGGGATTTATGGGGCCACGTTATTTACGATTTGTATGCAGTGAGCTTGGAGGGAATTACGGCTTAATCGTGCGAAAATCCGTCCCCTGCCCTGGGGCTTCTCAGCTGAGATCTGGGCCCGACTTAATGCAGGAAGGGGTTGAGTCTGGGCTGAGAGACAGCGGCAGGCTCTGGCAGGTGGTGGGGCTCCATTCTGGGGGGCTTAGGGTGACATCTCAGTCAGTAGATCAGGAAAGCGCCTGGGGTCCTTCGGGTGGAGATTCTTACTCTTTCTTGTGCCGTGAACCCTCTTAGCATCCATTGAGGCACACGGATCCCTTCTCAAAAAAATGGTCTTAAATGCATAAAATACATTAGGATTATGAAAGAAACTATTTTATGGGACTACACTTCCCCAAAGAGAGAAGACAGGTGAAGTCATAGTCTGTGGCTTCTTTACAAATGTGTGAAAGAACCATTTAGGGGTGGGGTCTGCTCACACCCTAGTTTTGGAGTTGGGGCGAGTGCAAGCATAGCACTGTACGAAGGACCTATGGTTTCTGTTCGAGACAGGGTCTCGGGCGGTGCTCACGCCCTGGGTTTACAGCCACTTTCATGGGCTGACATTCCAGTTGGTGGACGGTAAGATGGAGAGGTAGGGCGTTTTCCTGTCCAGGCTCTCAGGTGTCTGGAGTTCTTCCTCCAACAGAAGGAAGTGGCAGAGAGCACAGGCGGAGCACGACCAAGCTGCTTCCGGGCACAACACCAAATCGGTGCGTGTCGATCTCGAGCCTGGCAGCTCTGGGTCAGCTCTGTCGGCCTACACGGTGCAGGTGTGGAAACCAGGCCGCCAGCAGGGAGACTCGAGCAAGCATGTGGCCGGGCTCACTCCCCGGCCCCGGGCGAAGCCTAGGCAGAGGGCAAGGTGCCCAAGGCGCCCCAGAGAGCCGTGTCAGGAGACTGGCCCCAGTGCTGCAGACTAAGTGGGAGCCCAGGCTCGGGCCCACATGTGCTCCGCATGGAGAGCAGGGCTCTGCAATCAGGACTTGCTGTTTGCCAGGGTGACCCGGCCCATCAACCACTCAGCAGCCGCCAAGGCAGGAAAGGAGGGTCTGTGGACCAGAGGAACAGGAGACATAAGGTGGAGGAGACCTGGGATGCTGGAGGGGAGGGGTCAGGGCTGGTGGGAACCCAGCCAGGCCTGCAGCTCATTGCCACCAGAAATGGCCAAACACGGGCCTCAGTGTCAGATTATAAACTTGCCGAGTGGCTCGGAGTCCTCGGCGCTCACTGCTGGGGGCTCTGCCTGGATTTCCCCTGAAGTCCCTCTAGGTCTCAGGGGTGGGGGCAGACACACAATGCACCCTGTAGTCCCTGGAGTATCCGCTGAGCCAGACGCCCCATGGAAAAGATGGGAGAAGANAGTTCACAGTGGCGTCTCAGCACCCCAGAGAAGGCTAGAGGAGGGACTGAGCAAAATGGAGATCACAGGGCATGGGAATAACCTGGAAGCCTTCCCAGAGGAGGTGTCTGAACACTTCCAGGGCAGTGGGAGTGTTGGAGAAGGGAAGAGCCCTGGGTCACAGCAGAGACTCTCTGCACAAAGCCTGTCCATGAGCACAGCACTAGGGCGGTGTTTTTCACTTTGATATCTCTAGACATGGGAGATGCTCAGCAAACAGGGAACACTCAGCAAATAGTTATTTACTGAGCGAATGGAGTGGTGAAGACAGGGGATGGAAGGAGTTGTGTGGGAGCCTCGGTGGGTGCTGCTAGGAGCTGGCAAGTAACTGTGATTGGCAGGCTGGGCCTGGGTCCTCCTTAGGGACCCTCTTCTCTTGCCGTCTCCCTCCTCCATGAGGCTTCCCTGACAGTGTCCTTCATCCTTGCCCTTGGTAGCCTACAGATGTCTCAGTGCCTTGCCCGCCCCCCAGCACCCAGGGCCGGGCAGATGGCTCAGCTGCCCTGTACTTCCCGCTGGTCTAGCCCGGGGCTCCTGTGGGCAGAGGTACGAGACCATGGTGGGCTCCTCCTCTTCCCAGAGGCAAATGGGCTCCAAGGATGAGAGCAGAGCCTTGGATTGCCCTTGCTGGGGTCTGAGCCCTACCTGCATGGCCTCAAGCCAGCCCCCAGGAGCGTCACTGTGCTCCTCTGTGAGGTAGGGGAGGCAGGTGGGTGGGCTTGTCCTCAGACACAGCACCCCCTGGGGCCAGCACACACTTGTGAACACACACGCACACACAAGTGTGGATACACACACATGTATGGACATGTGCACACAAGTGTGGACACACATGCACATACAAGTGTGAATGCACACACATGTATAGACATGCACGCACAAGTGTAGATACACACACGTGTGGACACATGCACGCACACAAGGGTGGCTGCACAGGCAGACACACACATGTGACACATGACAGGCACACAAGTGTGGATACACACGTGGACACACATGCATGTGTGAATATACACACATGTGTGGACACTGCACACAATCATGGATACACGTGTGGACAATACACGAACACATACACACACGTGTGGATATATACATGTGTGGACACAAACACACGTGGACACACACATGTGGATACAGGCACACACAATCGTGTATACACGTGGACATGTGTGAACACATGCACACACATGTGTGGATATACACACATGTATGGACACACAGGCAAACACAATCATGGATACACACGTGGACACACACATGCGTGGATGTACACATGTGTGTGGACACAGGCACACACAATCGTGGGTACACATGGACACGTGTGTGAACACATGCACACATGTGGGTATACACACATGCGTGGACACAGGCACACACAACCGTGGATACACATGTGTGGACACACTGAACACACACATGTGGATATTCACACACATGTGGACACACATGCACACACAAGCTGGATACACACACAGTGAGTTACAGATTCAGGGCCAGGCAGCACCCTAGAGGATCTGTGAAATGGGATGAGGACTCTCCGCACTGAAGGGCAGCGACTGGCCCCAGCTCCCTGGCCTCCCAGCTGACCCCTAGTTGTGTTCTAATCCCACACCCCCTTTTGCAGAGACCCAACCCCTGGGGTCCCTGCTTGGCCCAGCAGCCTCATGCTCTGCAGGGGCCTCCACCCCACACCTGCCTTCCTGGGCCCTTCAGCCAGACAATGGCCGCCAGCTCCTCGCTGATTTCCCCCGGCAGGACAGAGTGCGGTGGAGGTGAAGCTGATGGGAGAGGGGGATTTATGGGGCCACGTTATTTACGATTTGTATGCAGTGAGCTTGGAGGGAATTACGGCTTAATCGTGCGAAAATCCGTCCCCTGCCCTGGGGCTTCTCAGCTGAGATCTGGGCCCGACTTAATGCAGGAAGGGGTTGAGTCTGGGCTGAGAGACAGCGGCAGGCTCTGGCAGGTGGTGGGGCTCCATTCTGGGGGGCTTAGGGTGACATCTCAGTCAGTAGATCAGGAAAGCGCCTGGGGTCCTTCGGGTGGAGATTCTTACTCTTTCTTGTGCCGTGAACCCTCTTAGCATCCATTGAGGCACACGGATCCCTTCTCAAAAAAATGGTCTTAAATGCATAAAATACATTAGGATTATGAAAGAAACTATTTTATGGGACTACACTTCCCCAAAGAGAGAAGACAGGTGAAGTCATAGTCTGTGGCTTCTTTACAAATGTGTGAAAGAACCATTTAGGGGTGGGGTCTGCTCACACCCTAGTTTTGGAGTTGGGGCGAGTGCAAGCATAGCACTGTACGAAGGACCTATGGTTTCTGTTCGAGACAGGGTCTCGGGCGGTGCTCACGCCCTGGGTTTACAGCCACTTTCATGGGCTGACATTCCAGTTGGCGGACGGTAAGATGGAGAGGTAGGGCGTTTTCCTGTCCAGGCTCTCAGGTGTCTGGAGTTCTTCCTCCAACAGAAGGAAGTGGCAGAGAGCACAGGCGGAGCACGACCAAGCTGCTTCCGGGCACAACACCAAATCGGTGCGTGTCGATCTCGAGCCTGGCAGCTCTGGGTCAGCTCTGTCAGCCTACACGGTGCAGGTGTGGAAACCAGGCCGCCAGCAGGGAGACTCGAGCAAGCATGTGGCCGGGCTCACTCCCCGGCCCCGGGCGAAGCCTAGGCAGAGGGCAAGGTGCCCAAGGCGCCCCAGAGAGCCGTGTCAGGAGACTGGCCCCAGTGCTGCAGACTAAGTGGGAGCCCAGGCTCGGGCCCACGTGTGCTCCGCATGGAGAGCAGGGCTCTGCAATCAGGACTTGCTGTTTGCCAGGGTGACCCGGCCCATCAACCACTCAGCAGCCGCCAAGGCAGGAAAGGAGGGTCTGTGGACCAGAGGAACAGGAGACATAAGGTGGAGGAGACCTGGGATGCTGGAGGGGAGGGGTCAGGGCTGGTGGGAACCCAGCCAGGCCTGCAGCTCATTGCCACCAGAAATGGCCAAACACGGGCCTCAGTGTCAGATTATAAACTTGCCGAGTGGCTCGGAGTCCTCGGCGCTCACTGCTGGGGGCTCTGCCTGGATTTCCCCTGAAGTCCCTCTAGGTCTCAGGGGTGGGGGCAGACACACAATGCACCCTGTAGTCCCTGGAGTATCCGCTGAGCCAGACGCCCCATGGAAAAGATGGGAGAAGGGGAGAAGGCTGAAGGCTGGAGAACCCGCCACCCCGCAGTCCCTGAATGAAGCAGTACAGGGTGTGACGGGCCTCCCAACAGCCCTAACTTAACAGAAGATACTGAGCTGGCTGCAGGGAAGAGTGGACTGGATGAGGCGGGAAGGGCCTCCACTCAGGCAGATTCTCAGCCCTGGCCTTGGAGCCGCTGCTTCTCCCTCCCCTCAAGCTCCCCCTGCTGTCTGCCAGGGACCCCTGGTCTCCGCTCCACCCCAGGGCAGCCCCATCCCAGCCCCTCTCAGAGCCCCCTTCACGCCTACTGCCTGCATCACCGCCCTTAACCCGACCTCCAGCCGCCTGGATGAGGAAAGGTGAACTGGAGCCCGGCTGGGGCCGGCACCCCCTCTCCCCAGGGGTGGCCGAGTCCTTCGTCAGCCCTGAATTGAGTGCATCCCTTTCCGGCTCTTCACTCGGTCTCCAAGCTGGCAGCTTGAAATCAGTGGAGGGGAAAGTGTTACACCATGGAAATATGCAGCCGCCACAACACAGGACGTTTTCCTCACAACAGAACACTTGTCCAGCACTCACCAGCACACTGCTCCGTCCCCCTCTGGTGTGGGGGAGAAGTGGATCACCAGGTCAGCCCATCCTCTGAATGCTGGAGGAGGGTGTCAGGCCAGGGGTGGGCACCTGCGAGCTCAGGTGCCCTGGTTGGTTGCTAGGTTAGAAGGAATTCAGTGAGGCTGGGTCAGCCTGCTCGACGGAGCCCTGGGGTCTTGGGGACGGTGGGTGGAGGGACCGCCCTCTTCTGCTCCCACGGACCAGAGTCCACAGCTGTGGACAAGAGTCCAGCTACAAGAGTCCATAGCTGCCATGCTGTGTCCACTGGTTCCAGAGTCAGGCAGGTCTGGGTCTGCCCTGTGCTGCTGTGTACTCTTGAGCAAGTGACTTCTTTCTCTGTTTCTCTCCTCAGTGGAGAAGGCCAGTTCACAGGCTGTTGAACAGTTATATGAACTAATGCCTTTTTATTGCCTTATGCAGTGCTGGGCTCTCCAAGCGACCCATGGCTGTCATTCCTGCGTTCATCAGCATTACTCAACATGTACTGAGCATCTGCTGTATGCCGGGGCTGTGTCAAGTGCTAGGGAACTCAGTGGTGAGCCCTCGCCCTCGGGAGTTCCCACTCAAGTTCCCTGGCACCGTGACTGCAACCCCGCTCTGTCGAAGCATTCTGTACCAGCAGCCCTGCTTGCCAAGACCATGCCCCAAAGTTTCTGCCTTGATATACACCGGCCTGCAGGGATCTGCCCACCCTGCACGCCACTGGGATGACATCCTAGCTTTTGGAAGGGAGGAGGCATGAGATTCCAAGAGGGAGAAATCCCTGCTGTGCCTTTGGGGTGGTGGGCTGGAAGGAGACAGGAGGTGGGGGCTGGGTTTCCAGGACTCCCCTTCCATGAGCCAGGACTTTCATCGGGTGCCTGGGCTGGGAGGGGCCTCCATTCCCATCTGGCAGGGCCACTCCCCCATGAAATTTGGGGGCAGGAGCCTGTGAGCCGTGGAGGTGGCCTGTTTCTGGACTGAGAAAGCAAATGAGTCTGAGGCAAGAGGAAAGTGAGAGAGTGTGGCCAGACTGTGTGCTGTCCTGGTGCTCCACCCCCAGCCACCCTCCCGCAGGTGACCTCCAGCCCAGACAGCCTCCGCTGAACCCGGAACCGCTCTTCCTTTTGCTCTGGGTCTTGGCAGGTCCTGGAAACCTCGACTGTGTCTATTTACTTTCGCACTGATGCTCTCAGAAGAACAGGTCCCCTCCTCTCCAGGAGTGGGGAGCCCCTTCCATGAGTCACGCAGGAGACCCTCGGAGGCAACAGCCCCGCTGAGCCCACGCCCGCCTCCACCCGGCCCCTGCTGTCAGCAGGCCCCCTAGGAAATTGGAATATCAGCCTGAACCAAACACCGTGGCGGAGTTAATTGGTTGTCCCCCAAAAGTCATGTCATGTGCTTCAGACTTAGCTGATGCTCATGGGGCCTCCCCAGGGTGTCCCCTGGGGTGTCTGCTCCCAGAGGCAGGGCTCTGTGCTGGCTGGCGCACCCCAGCACCCAGAACTTGGACCTAGTGGGTGCTGGGTGTCTATTCAGCGAGCAGGTTCACACACACCATCGCTCCCACTCTGCTGGCGCAGACTCGAGAACACCAGCCCTGCCTGCACTCACCAGCCGGTCCTCCCCGGGGCCGATTCCTCCTCATCTGAGTGGCCAGAACATTCTCCACCTCGGAGGTCCCTCTCCAGGATCGCAGTGGTCCTGGGTCTCTGGAGACAGGGCTAGGATCCACGCTTCTTGGAGAAAGTCAGAGGACGTGCGCTGTTCCTGCCCGGTGTGTCTTAAGTCACAGCGGGAGGACTTGCTAGATCAATCAAACTCGCCCAGACCTGGCAGCAGGAACATGACAGGCCGTGACGCGTGGACCAACCCGCACAAGGGCTGGGGGTCTCTTGCCCCTTCCCTTGATATCATCGCGTGTCCCAGCTTCATCTTCGTTCCTCTTCAATAATCTCATCTTTTCTTTCTCCTCAAAACCTCACCTCCCTGTGACCAGCACGTTAAGAAAATAGAATAGAGACATCACCTCCAAGAAGACAACCGAATGCATTAGTCTAGTAACACCCCCTTTCTCTCCTGCTCTTCAGGTTTCCCCCCCCCCGACCTCAGGCCTTTCCCTTCTGTGAGCCCCCACCCTCCCCACTGCTACCATCACGTGATCGCGGGCAGCCCTCTCGCTCCAGGAAACGCCATCTGTTTGCTCCCGAACCAGCCTACCCAGGACAGCCAGGGACAGAGGGACCCTCCCTCTGAGCAGGTGGGTGTCGACCGAGACCCCCTCCCCAATCGGGAAAGGAGCAGTGGTTGTGGAGACAAGCAGAACGCAGCCTGGATTCAGATTCGCGTGGAACCACAGACCGACGTTTCCTCACCTGTAATAGGGGGACAACCATCCCACATATTCCTGGAGCTGCACCAAGGAACACCCAAAGTGGGTACAATGTTGTGGATTCTTCACACCCTCGGAGGGTCAGCAAGGGGCAGACGAGTCCACAGGCTGCAGTTGTGCAGGCATGGGGTGGAAGTTTCCAGAAGGCAGGTTTCAGCTCTGCCCGTGAAAGAGCATCCCAGCAGAGCTGCCCCAGGAGGGAAGGAGCCTCCACACTGGTGAACATGCATCACTGGGCTCGCTTGGACAGAGCCGGGCGGGTACCAGTAAGGGCACAGAGATGAGAGTCACTGTCTGGCGGGCCGGATCGGGCGTCACCGTGGTCACCTCCTGTCTAAGGCTCGGGGATTGAAGGAGTCTAGGGTTTGCTCAGGATGCAGACTCCTCAGCGTTCAGAAGTTTGGGGCTTGGCCTCTCACGTGCATGCCCTGGGATGTGGGGGGCAGGACCATCCTGCTCCCAGGCTGGGCAGTCAGACCCCTGAGGTGCCCTGGCTCAGCCATCACTGGGGACTTGAACCCACATGTCCTGCCTGCCAGCAGTCAGCCCCTAAGTCAGCTGCCTCCTCTTCTGACACTGATGGACACCGGGGATGCCTCGAGAACAACCCAACGATGCTCGCAGGGGTCCTCTCCACGGGCCTCGTCTGGAAACCGACTGTGCCGTTCTCCTGGTCCTGTGAGTTGTCCAACACAGCATGAAGGCTCAGGCTTGGCCCCTGTTCCTGGCTTAGGGAGGCGACATCTGTCCCCGCTGTCCTGGGAACAAGGGTGGTGCCCTGCTCACACAGGCACAGCATCAGTCCAGCCTGTGCACCTCCTGTGTCCCCAGTGCCAGGCAGCAGAGGCTCAGCTGATGCCAGTGACCTGGGTAAAGACTGGTACTGGGGGGGGCGTGCCTGTGAAGATGGTGGTGGAGGTCCCCTCTCCTCTCAGGACAGGTGAGCCATGTCCAGAGTGGGGCAAGCAGATCACACACCTACCCACCTGGTCCTTGAAGCTGGTGGTTCTGCCATGCTCCCCTCCTCCGCCCTGTCTGGAAGCCGCCTTGCCCAGAGGTGGTGGAGAGATGGCGTGGTGCCCAGCCTTTGCCGCCAGCCTGCCTTCTTTCTGCAGCCTGGCCTGCGGACCAGGCCCACCGCAAGCTCCCTCCCCGGGTGAGGAGTCTGGGAGGCAATTAGCCTAATTGTCGTGGAGGGGCTGGGAGCAGCGAGATCCCCTAGGGGACTGTGCAGGGAGGGGCTGGGAGGGCCTCCGTCTTTGGCCACTTTGGCTCTTTCCTGCCCCCAGCACCCTGCTCCCTGAACATCCCGCCCAGCGCATCCCACACAGAAGGGACCCTCCCCCTGGAAGACAGGAGCTCACTGGCCAAGGCCTGATTGCACAGATTTCCACTGGGCCAGTGATAGGGGCAGAGTCACTTGGGGGAGTCCTAGCCCTAGATCTTAAAGATGAAGGGCGCTCCTGCCCAGCCCCCGCCTCCAGGCAGATGAGTCCCTGTCCCCTTCCCACAGACTAAGAGGTTAGGCTGTGCCCAGGGTCACCAAGAAATGGAGGCATTGAGTCTGCACTCAGGGTCTGGTGCCAAAAGCACCAGAGGTACCAACGTACAGGAGCAGAGAAAAAGCCATTAGCTGCAGGGCCTCCCCTAAAGGCTGGCTGGGCTCTCCCTGGTCAAAGCCCCTTGCTGCCCATTCCTGGGGCTGGACAGGCCCTTCCATCTCATACCACTGTGTCATCAGGACCCAGCAGGGAGCGGGTGGTTCACTGGCTCTAGGATAACATGAGTTTATTTACAAGGAGACTTTCCAGAGATGTCTGGAGAAGAGCTGGACCATAAAGAAGGCTGAGCACTGAAGAACTGATGGTTTTGAACTGTGGTATTGGAGAGGACTCTTGAGGGTCCCTTGAACTGCAAGGAGATCAAACCAGTCAATCCTAAAGGAAGTCAACCCTGAATATTCATTGGAAGGACTGAAGCTCCAATACTTTGGCCACCTGATACGAAGAGCCAACTCATTAGAAAAGACCATGATGCTGGGAAGGACTGAGAGCAGGAGGAGAAAGGGACAAGAGAAGATAAAATAGTTGTTTGGCATCACCGGGTCAATGGACATGAGTTTGAGCAAACTCCAGGAGTTGGTGATGGACAGGGAGGCCTGGCATGCTGCAGTCCATGGGGTCTCAAAGAGTCGGACACGACTGAGCAACTCAACAAGAGCAACAACTGGAGGATGGGCTGGAGGGACCACCGGGAACTGTGCAGGACCCCAGACTGAGAGTGACGGAGCTGTTGCCACCTCAGGCCTAAGGAGGAAACAGCAGTAGAGCCGAGAAGATTGGAGGGTCCTGGAGGGGCCCCTCCCTTGAGTCTGGGTCCCCTCTGTTGGGGAGATCCAGCCTGAGACAGCCTCCCAGGAAGAGAGCAGGGGAATAAATACCCCAGACTCTGGAAAGCAGAGGCCTGAGCCCTCGCCCCACCTTCATGGCCAACCACACACCCTCCCCTAACATTGCCCCTCCTCTTGAATCGGTCCACTCTCTCGTGTCGTGGCCCTCAGTTCCCCTTTGTCAGATGAGCAAACTTTGCTCTCTAGAACTTACTGCCTTCCAGCCATCATTACTGTTGACTTAGAATGGGCAGTTCCTCTTGGGCCAGAAACCCCTCATGGCAATGAAGAGAGTGGTGAGTCAGAACCAAGAAAAGAGAGTGTGTCTGGAGAGAAGTGAGGGGTCAGCACATTGCGTGCTGTCGAGGGTCAGGTCGGATGAGGACTGGGAGCTGACCCTTAGACGGTCAGCATGGCACAGGTGGGAACCTTGCCCAGGGTAGTTTCAGGGAATGGTGCCTGGGAGAGCCTGCTGGGGGTGAGATGACGAGGGAACGGAAATAAAGTTTAGGCTGCAGGTGTAGGCGACTCATTCAAGAGCCTTTTCTCTGTAAGGAAGCAGTGCATGGGGTTTGTAGCTGACAAAGCTGAGTGGTCAAGGAGGGTTTTCTTTCCCTATCACGGGAGCCAGTCAGCAAATTGCCAGAGCTGTGAGCACATGCTGGTGAGAAGGACTGGACACCTGTGTGCATGGAAGTGACCAGTCAGAGATGGGAGGGAAGGCCGGGGTGGGACAAGAGGCAGGAAGGTGGACAAGTGAGCATGGACATGGCCTTCCATTTCCACGGGAAATAAAAGCACAGTCATCGCCAAGAAGGAGAACATTGGAGCGTGGTGGAGTGTTGGGGAGGAAGAGGGAAATGGTCATCAAGAGTGAGTGGCAGATCCAGGCAGAGGACAGTGACCTAAGGAAATTAGGCTGATTTTGTACTTTTTCCCAGAGTTTGAGCCATGGAGTGGAATGGGCAGAGCTGCCCTTAGCAATTTGCCAGGCAAGTGTAACGACAGGAGAGACAGGTTTGCAGAGGGGGTGGGAATAAATGACTTGACCATGGTCTTTAAGCTTTTAACTCATCTGTCCATCTACTCATCTGTTCCCCTTTCATCCATCCATTCTCCATTCATCTCTATATCCATCTTTCCATCCATCTTATCTGTCCATCTATCCACCCATCCACCCCTCTGTCAATTCTTCCATTCATCCATCCACCCATCAGTCCTTTCATCCATCCAACCATCCAGCCATCTTTTTATCCAGCCAGCCATCTTTCCATCTGTCTTTTCATTTATCCATCCACCCACCCATCCTTCCATCCACCCATCCAATGTGCGTTCAAACTTCCAAGTGCAGCAGAGTGCTGTGCTGAGTGCAGGGATGTGGGGATGGAGGGCGAGCGAGGGAATTCATGATCCCTGGGGAGCCACGCTGGTTCACAAACTGCTCTGAAACCACCTGAAGCCATGAGAGCTGGCCCGGCAGGGGGACTCGGCCCAGCTCACGCCACCAAGCCCAAGCCCTTCACTGTGGCCCCAACAGACCCGAGAAGGAAGAAAACGAAAGTGACAAACACTGTGCAAACCTCTGTGTGCGGGGCACCTGGACGCCCTCTTCGGGCGGACCTGACCCTCTGCTATTCCACCCAGGTCTGCTCTTGGGGCTGCCAGCATGAATCTCTCAGTGTGCCTGCAGAATCTCGTGGGAAAGTTTGGTTGTGAAGTTTCGTTGCCCCGGTGTGCGTCCCAGGTACGGGTTGTGCAGCCTAGGAAAAGGCCACTCATGGAACCATAGCCTCTATGTGTGGCGTGAAGGAGATGCAGGGCAGGGTGTCGAGAATTGCCCAGGACCCACTGGCACACTGGAGGTGATCACTGCACACGGGAGACCCTGGTCCTCAGGACCCCAAACACCCCTCCCGCCACCCCCACCGCGTCGCAGGTTCCCCTGACAGTCTGGGCCCCGGGCTCCAGCACGGGAGCCTTGCAGAGGGAGAGACTGGCAGCTGTCCCTCTGCCAGCACAGGACAGAGAAGAGGGCACTGGGGAGGGTCGCAGCGGGGGTGGGGGTGGGGAGGAAGCAGACAGGAGAGCAGCCCCCCTTTCCTAGAGCCTCGGAGGAGGTGGGGAAGAGGGGGCGCTGGCAAGATGTAAGTTAGCAAAGGTTCTAATCAAATATTTATCAGTTAATTGATCTCCGGAGGCTGCGGACAGCGCCCTCCCCCTCACCCGGGCCTTTCCACACTCCTGCCTGGCTCTCTGCTCCCCGCCCTCCTCTCCCTCCCTGCCTCTCCTCCGCCATCCTGGAGCCTGGGTGCTCCTCCACCCCTGGGAGCCTCCAGCCTCGCGGTCCCCTCCTCCTTCTTCGTGAACCCACCCCTGGTCCCACTGGCCTGGAGCCAGAGGATGCGACCAGCGTGTTGGCCAACTGGGTGATGGGGCTTCTCGGCTACTTGGGAGCAATGAGGAGGGACCCTCCAGTGAGGGGCGGGCCCTCATGAGTGTGTCCATATGCCTGTATCCCTCCATTTGTCAGAGGTGTGGTCTGCCCCAGTTTCTACAGAGAGAGGGGAAGGACCTGGGGACTTCCCCAAGGAGGAAGCAGGGACAAGACCTCTTGTTTCCTGTCGGGTCACCCAGAAGTGAGGGCCATCAGCAATGAGGCGGAGGCTGGCACTAGGGGGGTTGGGGGCAGGGTGGAGCTCGGCCCTGGGCTGATGTGGGAGCCTGCAATCGCTGGCTAGAACGGAGGGGGGCAGGCAAGCAGATCATGGCGGTGGGGCAGGGCTCTGGCCTGAAGGCAGAACACGCGTCTTCTGTCCAGTCTCTGTTGGCCTCATGTGGCCAGTCCCCTTGGGCCACCTCCCCCGCTCACGATCGACTCAACATCTGGGGAGTTGGACTAACTCTCCCATCAGACAGCAGACCCCACCAGGGCAGGGACTACCCATCCTGCTCCCCACCAGAACCACAAGCCTGGCTCCCCAGCTTCCCAGCACACAGTCTGGGGTGAATAAATAGTCACCAATTGAAGGAACAGCATGAGCAAGTTGGTGTGCCTGCTAGAAGAAGCACCTGTCTCAGGGTGGGGAGACTCTAAAACTGAAGTCAGACACACAGAGGTTGATGGGGGTGGGCGCGGGAGCACACGTGAGGTCCCCCGTCGGCAGGGCACTGGGAAAGCAGTCAACAGTCCCCATGCATGCAATGGTCCTTCCACGCTGTGGGGACTCCTATGAAAGATGACCCCTGTCCTTCCAGG
>SJYW01003465.1:1976191-1990320 GCA_006410735.1 Raphicerus campestris
ACATCTCCTCCGCCATCCTGGAGCCTGGGTGCTCCTCCACCCCTGGGAGCCTCCAGCCTCGCGGGCCCCTCCTCCTTCTTCGTGAACCCACCCCTGGTCCCGCTGGCCTGGAGCCAGAGGACGCGACCAGCGTGTTGGCCAACTGGGTGATGGGGCTTCTCGGCTACTTGGGAGCAATGAGGAGGGACCCTCCAGTGAGGGGCGGGCCCTCATGAGTGTGTCCATATGCCTGTATCCCTCCATTTGTCAGAGGTGTGGTCTGCCCCAGTTTCTACAGAGAGAGGGGAAGGACCTGGGGACTTCCCCAAGGAGGAAGCAGGGACAAGACCTCTTGTTTCGTGTCGGGTCACCCAGAAGTGAGGGCCATCAGCAATGAGGCGGAGGCTGGCACTAGGGGGGTTGGGGGCAGGGTGGAGCTCGGCCCTGGGCTGATGTGGGAGCCTGCAATCGCTGGCTAGAACGGAGGGGGGCAGGCAAGCAGATCATGGCGGTGGGGCAGGGCTCTGGCCTGAAGGCAGAACACGCGTCTTCTGTCCAGTCTCTGTTGGCCTCATGTGGCCAGTCCCCTTGGGCCACCTCCCCCGCTCACGATCGACTCAACATCTGGGGAGTTGGACTAACTCTCCCATCAGACAGCAGACCCCACCAGGGCAGGGACTACCCATCCTGCTCCCCACCAGAACCACAAGCCTGGCTCCCCAGCTTCCCAGCACACAGTCTGGGGTGAATAAATAGTCACCAATTGAAGGAACAGCATGAGCAAGTTGGTGTGCCTGCTAGAAGAAGCACCTGTCTCAGGGTGGGGAGACTCTAAAACTGAAGTCAGACACACAGAGGTTGATGGGGGTGGGCGCGGGAGCACACGTGAGGTCCCCCGTCGGCAGGGCACTGGGAAAGCAGTCAACAGTCCCCATGCATGCAATGGTCCTTCCACGCTGTGGGGACTCCTATGAAAGATGACCCCTGTCCTTCCAGGTGGTGAAGCCCCTTCTCCCCAGAGGCACCCTCAGAAAGCCAGGGGGTGCCTCCCCTGCTCAGAATGGCTGCTGAGAGCCTGCCCCCTAGTGTGTGTCCACAGGGAGGGTCGGCCAGAATACTAGTCCCCTCCCCCAAACCCACAAGGGACCCCAGTCCCTTCTCTGAGGCTGACAGATTTTCTACCAGGGCTTTTCTTTGTACCCAATACCAGTGGGTCTCACAGTCCCCAGACTTGGGGAGGAGGTCTAGGGTGAGCCGAGAATCTGTACTGCTGACCAGACCCCAGATGATGCTGATGCTACGGATCCCAGCACCCCATTTGGAGAACCACTGTCCTGGGGCGCTTCCGGGCCTCGCTGAGGGCTTCTCGGAGCCCCAGGTTGGCTGGGGTCAGCATCGAGGGAATACATTTCCGCCTGGGGCAGCAGACCTTTGAGGGTGGGAAGGCTCACTGGGACATCTTGGAGATCCTCGAGACGGAAGCCAGAACCCTCTGTGCCCCATGGACAGCACCTCACCCTATGGCCACCATGAAGCTGAATTGTATGAGGCTCCATGTCTTCACGATCAACTCCAGTCCTCCCCTCTGCAGGCTGTGAATCGTGTCCTCTCACACCTGCTTTACTGATGAGAAAACCGAGACTTAAAAGCCTTTCTCAGGCCAGAGAGCAGGGGTGTGGCCATCCAGGGCCAAAGGCAGGATCCTGGTGCTGCTGGAAGGGTCTGCATTTGACTGGGCCCATGTCAGTCTCCTGGTGGGGAAGGTTTCACAAGCCATCACCACTGGGGGCCCCTGCGTAGAGGGTACACGGGGCAACCCTGAGCTATTTCTTACAGCTGTGTCTGTCTACAGTTATCTGGAAGTGTTTAATTATTTTTAAAATTCGGTGGATTAAAAATAAACCTTTAGTGTGCTCGGACCTGACAANCACGGGGCAACCCTGAGCTATTTCTTACAGCTGTGTCTGTCTACAGTTATCTGGAAGTGTTTAATTATTTTTAAAATTCGGTGGATTAAAAATAAACCTTTAGTGTGCTCGGACCTGACAAATTCACACAAGTGGGCTCAAACCCAGGGGTGTCTCGCTGCAGACCTGGGCTCCCCTGAATGCCCCTGGCAGCCCAGCTGCGAGCTGGTTGCCCTGTGCTGGGGGAGCCCCGCCCGCATGCGGCCTGGACAATGCTGCTGAAAGTCCGGTTCGGCACCACAGGGCCTCCTGGAGAGGGCCCAGTGAAAGGAGGCAGAGTCCCGGCCACACCGCGGTCTAACCAGCCTTGCTCTCTTCTCCGCAGGGCAATCAGGACGCCACGGCTCCGCCTGAAGCGATGGCCCAGCCCTACCCCCCGGCCCAGTACCCCCCTCCGCCACAGAACGGCATCCCCGCCGAGTACGCCCCACCCCCACCGCACCCCACGCCAGACTACTCGGGCNAGGAACGAGGGCGTGTGCAGGCCAGACCAGGAGTCTCGGAGCCCTGCTACCTCACTCCCCCTGACCAGCTGTTCCTCCCCAGACTGAAAGGGAGCTCCTGGGTGTCAGCACTTGTTGGTGAAGCCCCACGAACAAGCGCAGAATCACCTGCAGCCCCACACTTGGCTCAGAGAACACACACCCATCAGAAATGGGCCTGCCATGTATGAGGTGGCCAGCCTGCTGAACCCCAGGTCACACATGTCCCCCCAGGCACACAAGAGGATGGTGGTTTCAAACCCATGTGTAGGATCACTCGCCCTGTGCTTCCTCTCAACATAGGAATACAGAGCTGAGTCTACAGGGCCTCTGAACAGGAGAGCCCCGCACCCCTGGAGCCCTCCAGACNCACACAAGAGGATGGTGGTTTCAAACCCATGTGTAGGATCACTCGCCCTGTGCTTCCTCTCAACATAGGAATACAGAGCTGAGTCTACAGGGCCTCTGAACAGGAGAGCCCCGCACCCCTGGAGCCCTCCAGACCCCCTCCTGGCTTGCCGCCAGGAAGTGTGCCCAGGAGCTGACCCCCTCCCCTCCCTCCCTGAACCCCTTGGCATCTGCTGCTCTGGGGCCTGGCTGAGCACAGGAGTTAGGGGAGCGGCCCTGCCCTTCCAGAGAGGATGACCCAGGTGGCCATTGAAAGCAGCCACTCAGGAGTCCAGAGACAGGCCTCCAGCCAGTGACCTTGGCGAGGCCCAGTCCTCAGCCACAGCACGAAGGCTCGGGCGCAGGGAGCTCGCCCTGCTTACCATCCCGGCTCCAGGAGGCTGTGGCACTGCCCAGCACTCCTTTGGTGGACAAAACCCACCAGAAGCAAGCGGGCAGTTGCCGGCGACCCGTGGGAGGCACACACCAGCACCTCTCCTCTCCGCTGTGCTCGTAGCATGTCTCTGCAGCCCAGCCTCTCCCCGCTGGCCACGTGGGAGACCGCGGCCACCAGGACTCCCATTTGTGCAAAGTCGACTCAGCCTTGAGGACCCCGTCCTTCCCCCTTCGCTCTCGGAGTACCGGACAGGAGCCAAGCCCCCCGACTGTCACCTGGAATCCTGACCCAGAGGAAGACCCCCACAAAGGTTCAAGTCCAAGCAGAGTACTGGGGAGGTGCTCCCAGAAAGCCTGGGAGGGAAACCAGGACTTGAGACAGGAAGAGAAAGGAAGCAGTATAAGATGCCTTCTCAGCCGGTTGTGCCCACAGGGGATGGGGACACACGGCATCGGAGGAGCCCCAAGTGAGAGAATGGCATCTGTCCAGTCACCCGGTCTGTCGTCGGCTCTGCTCCTGGACACCAGCACGAAGCGACACACAGAGGACCGGAGATGCCAGCCCCAGGGTCGCGATGAGGCCCCTCGGTGGGCCCGCCCTGCACTCACCATGCCCAGCCTGCCTTTGGCCTGGGTATTCAGCGGGACCCACCAAGCTGAAGGGCAGCCTGGCTGTGAGCTGGTGGCCTGTCCCCACGGAAGTCCCAGTGAGGAGCCTCACACAGCTGCCCAGCCCACTTGCTGCACCGCACTGCCTCGGGGCCTCTTCATGGCCTTGACCTCTCAGGGAGCTGGTGTGGGGGACAGGGCCGGGAGGTGGTCCTTGCTTTGTGGCAGGTTTGTTCCCAGAGACCCGAGTCTCAGAATCACTCTGTTGATCAGTGCTTGGGTCCAGAATCAGGACCAGCTCTGAGGCACTGGAGGTTGCCACCCCTGAGCCCTGCACAATGCAGGGCCCCGGAGCAGGGCTAGCAGAGGCAGTCGGGGTGCCTCCCCAGGGGCCACATCCCTCCTGATGTGTGTGCCACGAGTGGCTTCCAGAAGCCCTCTGCTTTCTCATCAGGCAGGAAACCCCGAACGTTCCCTGTTCTCCCAGAGCTCAGGCTGTCGGGGGGGTACACGCACGACCTCAGGAACTGGGACAGCCAAGGGACCACTGAGGTCGGGCATCAATGGACAAGCTGAGCCACAGGATGGGAGAGTGCACTGGGCCAGGGAGGCCTTGCTCTGTGATGGCATCACAGACACTGCTCAGGGGAAAAGCCCGGAAGTGGGGCCTCTGAGGCTGAAGAGCTGCTGTGAATCCCCGGGCGGGGGGAAGACCTGATGTCTAGATCCTCCCCTCCTATGGGGTGGGCATAGAAGGGGGACACCTCCCAGCCCAGGTCCTCTCCCCACAGCAGACAGACGAGGCGGCACAGACGGACAGCCAGCCACTCCACCCCTCCGACCCCACAGAGAAGCAGCAGCCCAAGCGGCTGCACGTCTCCAACATCCCCTTCCGGTTCAGGGACCCCGACCTGCGGCAAATGTTCGGGGTGAGTGTGTACGGCCCCTCCACCTGCCCCCCGCCCCCAGCACGGCCCCAATATCAGAACGGCCCCCCGGTTTCCCGCCTCCCATTGCCCTCTGGGTCCAGCCCCGTTCTGACCCGAGCCTGCGGGATAGGAGCGGGGAGGCGAGACCCAGGCTCCAGGGAGGGACCTGCCNGTGGGAGACCGCGGCCACCAGGACTCCCATTTGTGCAAAGTCGACTCAGCCTTGAGGACCCCGTCCTTCCCCCTTCGCTCTCGGAGTACCGGACAGGAGCCAAGCCCCCCGACTGTCACCTGGAATCCTGACCCAGAGGAAGACCCCCACAAAGGTTCAAGTCCAAGCAGAGTACTGGGGAGGTGCTCCCAGAAAGCCTGGGAGGGAAACCAGGACTTGAGACAGGAAGAGAAAGGAAGCAGTATAAGATGCCTTCTCAGCCGGTTGTGCCCACAGGGGATGGGGACACACGGCATCGGAGGAGCCCCAAGTGAGAGAATGGCATCTGTCCAGTCACCCGGTCTGTCGTCGGCTCTGCTCCTGGACACCAGCACGAAGCGACACACAGAGGACCGGAGATGCCAGCCCCAGGGTCGCGATGAGGCCCCTCGGTGGGCCCGCCCTGCACTCACCATGCCCAGCCTGCCTTTGGCCTGGGTATTCAGCGGGACCCACCAAGCTGAAGGGCAGCCTGGCTGTGAGCTGGTGGCCTGTCCCCACGGAAGTCCCAGTGAGGAGCCTCACACAGCTGCCCAGCCCACTTGCTGCACCGCACTGCCTCGGGGCCTCTTCATGGCCTTGACCTCTCAGGGAGCTGGTGTGGGGGACAGGGCGGGGAGGTGGTCCTTGCTTTGTGGCAGGTTTGTTCCCAGAGACCCGAGTCTCAGAATCACTCTGTTGATCAGTGCTTGGGTCCAGAATCAGGACCAGCTCTGAGGCACTGGAGGTTGCCACCCCTGAGCCCTGCACAATGCAGGGCCCCGGAGCAGGGCTAGCAGAGGCAGTCGGGGTGCCTCCCCAGGGGCCACATCCCTCCTGATGTGTGTGCCACGAGTGGCTTCCAGAAGCCCTCTGCTTTCTCATCAGGCAGGAAACCCCGAACGTTCCCTGTTCTCCCAGAGCTCAGGCTGTCGGGGGGGTACACGCACGACCTCAGGAACTGGGACAGCCAAGGGACCACTGAGGTCGGGCATCAGTGGACAAGCTGAGCCACAGGATGGGAGAGTGCACTGGGCCAGGGAGGCCTTGCTCTGTGATGGCATCACAGACACTGCTCAGGGGAAAAGCCCGGAAGTGGGGCCTCTGAGGCTGAAGAGCTGCTGTGAATCCCCGGGCGGGGGGAAGACCTGATGTCTAGATCCTCCCCTCCTATGGGGTGGGCATAGAAGGGGGACACCTCCCAGCCCAGGTCCTCTCCCCACAGCAGACAGACGAGGCGGCACAGACGGACAGCCAGCCACTCCACCCCTCCGACCCCACAGAGAAGCAGCAGCCCAAGCGGCTGCACGTCTCCAACATCCCCTTCCGGTTCAGGGACCCCGACCTGCGGCAAATGTTCGGGGTGAGTGTGTACGGCCCCTCCACCTGCCCCCCGCCCCCAGCACGGCCCCAATATCAGAACGGCCCCCCGGTTTCCCGCCTCCCATTGCCCTCTGGGTCCAGCCCCGTTCTGACCCGAGCCTGTGGGATAGGAGCGGGGAGGCGAGACCCAGGCTCCAGGGAGGGACCTGCCTGACTGTCACCCCAACCCCAGGCGTCCCTGGTGGCTCAGCTGGTAAAGAATCCGCCTGCAATGAGGGAGACCTGGGTTTGATCCCTGGGTTGGGAAGATTCCCTGGAGAAGGGAGAGGCTACCCAGTCCAGTATTCTGTAAAGAGTAGGACCTGACTGAGCGACTTTCACTTTCACCCCAACCCCTTGCCCCTCAGGCCCAGGTGGGTGCCAGTTAGGTTTATCATTCTGCTGTTGAGGGCTCCAGAGACCTCTGTGCCCAGAAGGGCCCCCGCCTGTCTGGTGTGCCTGGGGCCCGGCCAGGGCACTTGACATCTCTGGGCCTGCAGCCCCCAGGCCCTGGGGGCTGGGGCAACAGGGAGCCCACACTATGGGAAGCCAGTGAGCTTTCCATCCCTGGATTCTCCCCGTCTGTTCATAGACTCTCTGCAGGATCCCAGCGAGTGGCACTGTCACCACGAGATCCTACAGGGAGGCTCTTGAGTCCTGCAGTGACTTTACTCTGCCACATGATTTGAGCCCCTAGCAGGTGCTGATGCCCACTCAGGGCTGGGTCTGCCCTATGGGCGGGTAAGAGGGCAGCAGCCTGGGTTCAGGCCTGGCCGTGGAGGACACGTGCACCCAGGCTGTGTTCTCTCCCTCTCTCCCGTCTCCCATTCCAAACTCTCCTTCCCCTGCCTGCCCTGTGCCCACTCTACACTTCTGCCTCAAGTCCAAAAGACTCTGACCCCTGAACCCCAGCCCTCCCCTCATGCCACCTTCAGGTGGGGTTTGTCAGGTAAACGAAAGATGGCCTCGAGATGGGGCCAGGGCCCATTAGATTGGGGTGAGACCCAGTGGGGTCAGGAAGACAAGGATTCTACCCCCTCTCAGCCTGGGCCTGGCAGCTGCCCAACTTCTCTGAGCCTAGAGCCCCGACTTAAAGCAGCTGGTGTTGGGTCAGTTCGCTCGGATGCCATTCCGGTCCCTACGTCATGGGTCTCAGCACACTCTGTCCGTACGGGCCACCCATGAGCACCCCCAGTCCCTGCAGGGCCGTCAGCCCCCTCTGCCTGCCTCCCAGCTGCGCCTCCTCCCTCCCTAGCACTCGGCAGTGTTGGCACTGCTCGCTGTCTGACTCTGTTGCCTCCTGAACGTTACAGGATGAAGGGGAAACTCCAGTTGCATGTACTGGAGGCCCCTTAGGACCTCAGCTGGTGTTTTAGGGGACTTAATCCCCAGCTTCCTGATCTCAAGTGCTGTGAGAAGGACAGGGCTACCCCTTGAGGGTTCCAGGCCAGCGACAGGGCAAGAAGGGGTTATCCGAAGTGTCTGGGCCCAGCTGACTGGTATGTCCCGGTCAGGCAGAGGGGCCTGAGGTCACTGTCCTCTGCACCCCACACAGCCCAGCCCCCCAACAGCACAGGCAGCAGGCAGCGCAGGGTCCTTCCTGGGCCCTGTGTCTCTTCCGGGAGCTCCTCTACACAGCGGCACCCCACCTCTGGGGAAGGGCTTATCCACAGCCCTGTATCCATGTGTGTGAATCAGGGCCGGCTGTCAGCAGCTAGGGGCATAGTCCGAGCAGGGAGACAGAGGAACACTGGTGACACACGGGCGAGGCAGGTGTCCTGNGCGGCACCCCACCTCTGGGGAAGGGCTTATCCACAGCCCTGTATCCATGTGTGTGAATCAGGGCCGGCTGTCAGCAGCTAGGGGCATAGTCCGAGCAGGGAGACAGAGGAACACTGGTGACACACAGGCGAGGCAGGTGTCCTGGCAGGAGAAGCCCTCTACACAGGAAGGTGGGGACCACCCCCACAAGGCTATGCACGTCCCTGCAGGAGGGGACCCCCCAGACGGCGGCAGTGGGCAGTGGCCCCCATGGAGAGCCGGAGAACCAGGCCGGCAGTCTTAACCCACCCTCTCCTGTCTCTCCCACCCCCATCTCTGTTTCTGCAGCAATTCGGAAAAATTTTAGACGTGGAGATCATTTTTAACGAGCGGGGCTCCAAGGTGGGTGCCGCCCAGAGGCCGCCACCATTACAGCACCCGGCTGTAGGTCCCGCCAGGCTAACGTGTGAAATGTGCATTTCCGCCCTGGAGAGCTCCGAGCCTGAGGACCCCTGAGCAACACGGGTGCTTGTACTCCCCGCTCCTCCGCCCGCCCCGCCCTCCCCACCCTGCTGTCTGTGTTGTTGCTGCGCTGCCGCTGCGGTGGACGCTTCCTTCTCTCTAAGCCGCCGGGACCTCTCTGTCTGCACTCGGAGNCTTTTTCTTATCACCTCCTTTTTTTTTTCCTTTTTCTCATCCTATGTCTTTCTCTCCGTGTCTGTCCTTCTCCGCTCACAGGGTTTTGGGTTTGTAACTTTTGAAACTAGCTCAGATGCTGACCGAGCCCGGGAGAAGCTGAATGGGACGATCGTAGAGGGCCGGAAAATTGAGGTGCTCAGATAAGTGTGCTGCAGCAGGGATGCCCTTGAAAACCGCCTCTGGTCACCCCGGGCCCCCCCACTCAGCCCCGCCACTGCCCTGCAGAGAGCTGGGCCAGGGTCCCCAGGGCAGGGCCACACTGAGGCTGGAGCCGAGCCCACCACCTGCTGCCCCTCTTGGGTCTCGATCTCAGGCTCACCAAAGGGCCCCACACCCTGCCCTCTCCCTCTCCTTCCCATGGGGCTGGTGAAGCCCCAGAAGTCATCTCTCTGAGGCTTGGCAGCTCCAAGAACCTCAGCCAGCCCAGTCTGGCCCTAGTTGGGAGGGGATCATTAACCACTCCCCTGGCCACTCACCAAGGAGCAACGGTTGCTCCACTTGCCCCCTCCCCACGCTGCCCCATCCTACCATCTGCCCTTTGCCTTCATCCCCCAGAGAGTGGTCAGCAAGGTGCGGCCATGGCAGAGGAATGATCCAGCCCAGAGGGGCGAGGAGGCAGGGTCCTCCTGATACTTAGCCAGCTTCCCCGGGCCTGTGTGCACCCTGCTCAGTGCTGTGGTTCTGAAGGCTGGGAGCTGGGCTTCCCAAACAGGCTCAGCAGTGAGGGCGGCCACAGAGGAGGGCTCAGTGGCTAGTGCAGGGCCGTAGGAAAGGCGGTAGAAGGCTTGGGGGTGTTGGGGGAGGGGGGTGTTCCAGAAGCGGAAC
Organism: Raphicerus campestris; assembly: GCA_006410735.1. Taxonomy (NCBI): domain Eukaryota; kingdom Metazoa; phylum Chordata; class Mammalia; order Artiodactyla; family Bovidae; genus Raphicerus; species Raphicerus campestris. The sequence goes on from SJYW01003465.1 coordinate 1,985,778, forward strand.
GAATGCTACAGGCACTGACCGCGGCTGGGTGCCAGCTTTGTGTCCGGCAACACTCGAGGCTGTGACCCCAGGTCCCTGGGGCTCACACGGACTTGGCGGGAGGCAGTACGGCCCAGACGCCTCCCTCAAGTTTCCTGCCTGCTCTCTGCTCCCTCCGCAGAGGCCCTTCCCTTCCTTCCTACACCCGAGCCTGGCCCTCTGGGCAGCCCGACCAGGGCCTTAGGTGTCTGGACAGTAGGACCCACTTGGGGCCCACCTGGTCCTCCCACATTGGCCTTGCCCCTCTCAACAGGCACAAATGCCCCCCTTAGGAAAACTCTCTGCTGGCCTTGAGGGAAGGGGTGCAGCCCTCACAGAGAGGTGACCAACCTGGTGTCCATGACTAGGAAGGCCTCAGCAGCTGCCCACAGCAGAGAAGTCTTACGGGCCGGTCTGCTAGCTGCTCTGAGAGCACTTTGTGAAGAGTCCACCAGTCAGCTGCTCCCACGGCCATGGGTTGCCAGAGATAGGCTGAGCTTGGGCTGCAGGGACAGCCGTGTGAAGGGCAAGAGCCGGGCAGGGGCGCTGGATGCGATGTCTGAGCCAAGGCTGGGGACCTGGGCAGCATGCGGAGCAGTGGTGGCTCCGGCCCCCTGGGTAGGGCGGGGTGCCCAGGGAGGGAAGAGCACAAGCCGTGGTTGGTGGGGGACCAGGCTGGTGGCAGAAGCTGTCCCATGCCTCGCCTGGGAGCCCTGGGGGCCTCATCCCCAGCCCCTGCCCCCTCCAAGGCAGCCACAGAGGAGAAGTTCAGAGTGGGACCACGCGGCCAGTGGCCTGCAGGCTAACGCCCCCTTCAGCCTCTCCCTCTCTCTCTCCGGGCAGGTCAATAATGCCACGGCCCGGGTCATGACCAACAAGAAGACTGCTAACCCCTACACCAATGGTAAGGGGGCCCAGGACCCCTGGGAGGCTGCAGGGGCTGCCAGTGGGGACAGGGGGCTCAGGCCACTGGAGGCCGGCCTCCCAGGATGCTAAGCACCCCCTCATGCTCTGCTGTGGTCCGAAGGGGTTGGGTCAGTGAGGCGAGGGAGACCAGGGACCACCCTCTTCTCACACAGCTGGTGAGACCCCCATGGGGTGTCCAGCACCCAGAGGCCAAGGGCAGGCTTCAGGCGCAGGGGGAAAGTGGCCACTTCCTGGATTGTTCCTTATTTTCTAAGCACCAAGGGAAGCCCAGGCTAGAGGTGTTCAATATTTTAAAGAGTGTGCTGACAAACAGACAGTCACCCTCCCCCAACCCCCGGCCTTTGAAACACTGGAAGGTGGAGGCCTAGTTGGCCAAGTGGCCTTGCCCATACCTGCCTGGACCTGACTGTAAGCAGAAGTGACCAGTCTTTGAAACGAAACTGCAGATGCTAAATGCTGGCAGCTGGGAGCAGTGGAAGGACAGCTCTCGGCTGGCCACCCTGTGCCTTAACTTCACCGGGCAAGGAACTGGTTTGAGTGTAGCTGGCACCTCGTTGGAGCCTTTTTGAGTTCACACCTCTTGCCAGGGAGCAGCAGCCTCGCTACGTCAAGACAGGTCTTTCGGCTTTGCTTCCCACCCCCCAACGCCCAGCAGGAAAGAGTGGATCAAGCCACCCCAAGACTCGCCTGTCCCGGTCTGATCAGATGTGCATGGAGTCAGGCGACGGGCCAGCACAGAAAGCCTGTGCCAGGACTGTGGGCAGACCTACCACCCTACCCACCAGCCCAGGCTCCCCCACCTGACCTCCTGGAGTAGGGTTGGGGCTCTGGCCAGACTCCGTTTAGACGAGATTATTGTCACTCCCATCCTGATTTTTTTTTAATTGAAGGATAATTGGTTTACAATATTGTGTTGGTTTGGGTCATACATCAATGTGAATCAGCCATAGGTATACATGTGTGCTTTTTTGAGGATAGCAAAGCTCAAATTCTTTCTAAACCTCTGGAGGCTCCCAGGCTTTGCACCTGTGCTGGGCCCATACTGGGTGTGACTTTAGAGACCTGGTTCTCAGTGCAGGAAGAGAAGCCGTAGACATGTTTATAGAGTCAGGGGGACCCTGAGGGCTGCACAGCCCCTCCTGAGAGCCACACGCCTCTGCTGTCTGGCATACCTGAGGGTGCCGAGGAGCATGGGATTCAGGAGGGAACCCATCCCTCGATGACTGCATCCTTGGCATGGATGGGCACAGAACCGAAGCCAGTTAAACAACAGAGAGTGAAGAGAGGAAGAAACCTCTGCCCACTTTGGCGGCAACCACAGGTGGCCGTGAGGCCCAGCTCGTGGGCTCTGGTGACCAAGGCTTGACCTTGCTTAACACTCTGGAGGACTCAAATTCATCATTCGGTCAGAGGGGCAGAAGTTTCCACTTTAGGAAACAAAACTCTCCAGGTTTGACTGGGTGTTACTATCTGCAAAAGAAACAAAGGATCACCCCAGGTGAGTGTCAGGCTGCCTCCGTCATCTGGGGTCCCAGAGCAACATCTGGGGTCCTCTGTGAATTGGGGCCAGAGCAACAGGTAGAGTCACGCAGGATTCCAGAACTGGCAGAGGGAAGTGCCAGGACCATCCGAAGCAGACGTGCAGACTCTCTGAAGGGACCAGAGGAGGTGCCGGATGGGACCTGGGGGCTGGACTGGGGTAGGTGGCTCAAGGACTCTGCACCGCTCTGGATTTTTACTGAGAAAACTCAGTCCCAGCTTCCTGTGTAGTCCAGTGGCCGAGTCCACCTTGCAATTCAGAAGATACCGGCTCGATCCCTGGTTCAGGGAGATGCCACAAGGCAACTAAGCCCGTGCATAACTACTGAGCCTGTGCTCTGGAGCCCAGGAGCCACAACCACTGAGCCGATGTGCCTCATCTACTGAAGCCCTAGAGCCCTTGCTCCACGCAGGAAAAGCCACTGCAGTAAGAAGCCTGCACACTGCAACTCGAGAGTAGCCCCCGCTCTCCCGCAAGGAAAGAAGGCCAGCAGTGGGGCTGCCAGACTCTGGGATGTGGAGCTGGACCTGGGGGGAGTGCTGCAAAGACCCCAAGAACTGAGGGGCCAGAGGCTGGGCCTGGTCAAACAGGCTGATCCCCCCCACCCAACTCACTTCCTGACCGCCTGGGGATGGTGAAGTTTCTGCCGACTGGTTTCCATCCCTGGGACCTCAGGTGGGAGCAGGCCTTCACTCCTGCACCTGGGTCTCTGATGGGAGAGGAAGACCAGCCAGGAGGAGCCAGCCCACCTGCAGAGAGGAAGAGGCTGGGGCCCAGGGAGTGGCCAGGAGCATGGTCTGAGCTGGTTTGGGCTTCCCTGATGGCTCAGATGGTAAAGAATCTGCATGCAATGCAGGAGACTAGGGTTCAATCTCTGGGTTGGGAAGATCCCCAGGAGAAGGAAATAGCAACCCACTCCAGTATTCTTGCCTGGAGAATCCCATGGACAGAGGAGCCTGGTGGGCTACAGTCCATAGGGTCGAAAAAGAGCTGGACACAACTGAGTGACTAACTCACGCTGCACTCACCAGCCCTGCGACTGGAGGCTGCCGTGCCTCTGTGAACCTTTATTTGCGCATCTGTAAGATGGGAGAGGGTGACTCCTTCCTTGTTGGGTGGGTCTAGAACAGTCTGGCATGTGGTAAAGGGGATGCTAGCTGTCCTTCTATCATCCCCAATCCCAAACCCTTCCTTCCCACCTCTTCCTCAGCAGCCCTGCCATTGGCTGCTTTGGGGAAAAACAGACACAGGAGAGCAAACTCAGCCCTGGGGAAGGGAGCCCTCTAGCAGCTCCAGCCCAGGACAGACATGAGCAGGAGATGGAGTAAGTCGCCATGGCTGAGGCCAGGCACCTTTACCGAAGCCTCTGACCCTCCTGGAAGGCAGCCAGGCGCCTGCATGATACAGCTCCCAGGAGACTGGGCTGTCAGGCGCCGAAGCACCCAGACGACCAGCACCCCTATCCCAGCTGCAACCTACAGACGCTTGCATACACGTTCCACCTTCCCTCTTAATGCTCATCAGCAGACATGCAGACCCCAAGCTGCTGGGGCCAGTGTCCCAGGAAAGGGGAGGCCTGGGGCAGGCTGGGGAAGGCCAAAATTTGAAAAGAAGACACTAGGCAGATGGTCAGGAGTGGCTGCATGCCTGTTAGGGAGCAGAGGGCACCCAGCCAGTGAGGCTGCAGCCTCCTAAGCGGGGCCTGGGGTCTGTGCTCCTGCCTCATCTATCTACCCTGGTTGCAGAAGGAGGGGTCCTGCCTGTTCTCTGCAGCGGCCACAGCCTGGGACCGTCCCAGTGGGGCCCATCCTGGAGTCTCCAGGGTTCCCAGACATAATGTGAAGTGGGGAGAGAATGGGGAAGATAGTGATTGGGTTTCTCTGTTTTGCTAGGCTGGAAGCTAAATCCGGTGGTAGGGGCAGTCTATGGACCTGAATTCTATGCAGGTAAAGGCTGGGAGCTGGGGCGTGGGCTTGGGGAGGGCCTAGCCGGGTAGTCAGACCTTCCTGCGTGGGAGGAGGCGGCCAGGGCCTTGGCCAGACAAGAGGCGTGGCCGGC
>SJYW01003465.1:1996264-2012907 GCA_006410735.1 Raphicerus campestris
GGTCAGGCTTCCAGCCCTCCCGCCTCCTCTCCTCTTAGCTGTCCCTCTCACACGGTCTCCTCTCCGGCCCCCTTTCTTGCAGTGACGGGGTTCCCCTATCCCACCACCGGCACAGCCGTTGCCTACAGGGGCGCGCACCTACGGGGTCGGGGCCGGGCTGTATACAATACGTTCCGGGCTGCACCGCCCCCGCCCCCCATCCCGACTTACGGAGCGTGAGTACCTGGCGGGCACAGGGAGGGAGACTTGGAGAAAGGCCCAGGGGGCGTGGGGAGGGAGGCGTGGTGCAGCCAGAGGAGCTAGGCAGCCTTTCCAGAAACGCGGGGGCGGGGGGGTGGGGCTTGAACCCCAACCGTCACACTGCAGTCGCCTCCACATCGGTACCCCCACCCCCACCCTGCTCCGGGATCTCAGGGTCGCTGGCATGTGGGGGACGTTCAGAGCCCCAGCACCTTGCCCGTTGCTTTCATGGGTCGTGGTCGGCCCCGGAGCTCAGTGGGCCTTCTCTAAGCCCTCCCTGATCCGGGGCCCTCCGACCCTAATAGTGGGGTACAGCTGCCTGGGGTGGAGCAGGGGGAGGGTAAGTAAGCAAGCTGGGCCGATGGGCCCCTGGGTTTGTGGGAGAAAGGAGCTGACCAGCAAGGGTGTTACTCTATTGTTATACCAAAACAGGGCACTGGAGCAAACGCTTGTTAAAATGCCAGTCCCATGGGCAGGGCTGGCACCCTGCCCCCTCCCTCCTCAGCAGACACCGGAGCCGGCCTACCCCACCTCTCCAGCGTTCCCACCACTTTCTTGTCCGTTTGCTTCCAGGGTCGTGTATCAGGATGGCTTTTATGGTGCTGAGATTTATGTAAGTGCAGCCCCAGGGGAGGGAGGGTAGCTGAATCCCGTGTCTCATGTGTACCAATGAACAGTCAGTGTCCCCCAACCCCTCCCATCCTGGGAGCCCAGAAGGGTAGCCTCAGCTAAACCTGGGTTATCCTGGCTCAGGGTGGCAGCAGTAAAGGATCCCCAGCAGCACGATGAGCCAGGCGTGTCTCCTCCATCTCACAAGGTGTCAGTTGTATGATGGGGGCCGTGGGTGGCTCTCCTGTATCCCTAACCACGTTGGGGTCACTGAGTGAGCCCTCACGGGCACCCCAGATCCATTGCAGAGGCTCAGAGAATGAATGGGAGGTAGGGGCTCCAGGGCAGACCCCTGGATGGAGTCCTGCTTTTTCTCTTCTTTCACGGGGCATCACTTGCTGCTTCCTCTAGCTTGGAGCCCTTGCTGACGACCCTCATCCCCCACTGCCATCCTGGGTGGTGGTCACCTGTAATTCAGCCATCCATTGAACAGGGCTAAGATGTGGTCTGAGTTAATGCCTTTTGCCCCTGACCCATCCCAGCATCCAACACCCAGAGTCACCATGGGTTCTCCATGCCCATCAGCATCAAGGTTGGTGGTACACTGACTTGGTGGCAGGTCTGTGAACATCTACTGTGTGCCAAAGCTTTGAACACAGCCAGACATATAGTTATTGGTTCCCACCCATGCGTGTTGAATGTACAAATGGACACATGTATGAGGGAAGGAAGGAAAGTGTATGGACACCCTGCCCCACTTTGAGCCATGCCACTAGACCACAAGCCAGGTGCTCTCAGGCGTGTGCCAGCCACCCCTCACCTGCCCAAGGTGAAGGCTGAAAGGCTGTTTGCCCCACTAAGCCCATGTGCTGTGTTCCCCCCACCCTTACCTTGCAGGGAGGCTATGCCGCCTACAGATATGCTCAGCCAGCAGCAGCTGCAGCCGCCTACAGTGACAGGTACCTGGGGAGGGGTGGAGAGCTGGCTGGGATGGGGAGGAGAAGATGGACGGGTCACAGGACTGGGCTGCAACAGACAAGAAGCCTTACCTACCACTCCGGGCCTGGGAGTGCTCCCCCCTGGAGGAACATAAGAGTCTGGACAAAGAAGAGCAAGTCTACATGGGCTTGGAGATCCCAAGCCAGCAAGCCCCAAACTTCTGTAATCACTTCCTGCCTTCACAACATGGGAGGCCTTGGGACCCCCCAGCATCTGGGTAGCAGACAGTTCCTCTGATGCCCAGCCCTGGAGGCCTAACCACCCCTTCCCCACCACCCTGAGCTCCAGAGCCCTGAGTGAGAGGTTAATTAGGAACCTTGGTTTCCGCCCAGGACACCTCTGACTCTTTTCAGTGCTCCCAGGCCTGAGACCCTTCAGCCCCGAGAAAGAAAGGCAGAGCGTGTGCTCCGCTGCAAGTCCATCCAGAGGCCCAAGGAGGGTTCTCTCTTGTTTTGAGGGCCATCCTGGGGTGGGGGGCTGCCTTGATGCCTTTCCCTGTGGGCACTCGGCCTGTTGGCCACAGACTGCAGCTTGGGGAAGCATACAGGCTCCAGAGCTGGGTGTCCAGAGCTGGGCACTTTGTGGAGGGCAGCTGTTGCTCTTGCCAGCAGCACTGAAGACTCCTCGGCCCTCCCTTCCAGCGGCATACGGCACCCTCAGCGTCTGGCCTCTGGGCTTTGTCTGGGGCACACCAGGCCAGCACTCTCTGGACGTGTTCAGAGGGTGGCCGGCTATGTTCCCTCCAAACCAGCAGGAAAGAGGAAGAGGGGGTGTACAGGGGAGGGCAGGGCCTTGGGGTGCTGCCTCCGGGGAGGCGGGAGACCCTCACCTGCCCCATTGCCCCCCACCCCCCTCCCTGTGCTCACCTCCCTAGTTATGGCAGAGTCTACGCGGCTGCTGACCCCTACCACCACGCCATTGGCCCCGCAGCGACCTACAGCATTGGAACCATGGTAAGGAGGCCCAGGCTGGGCCGGGGCTGGGGCGGGCGGGCACGCCCTTAGGGAAATGCCCCAGACCTCGGCCTGGCACCTGGCAGGTCAGGGGCCTGGATCTGAGCTGGGCAGGACTCGCCCCTTGCGCTTTGTGGAGTCAGAGGGAGGCGGGCCCGCCCAGGCAGGCAGCTGCCCGGTAACGTCGGCTGGGAGACCTTCTGGTGTGGCCCGCTTTGCTGAGCCCTGTAACTAAAGTCTGAGCATNGGCCCTTAGGGAAATGCCCCAGACCTCGGCCTGGCGCCTGGCAGGTCAGGGGCCTGGATCTGAGCTGGGCAGGACTTGCCCCTTGCGCTTTGTGGAGTCAGAGGGAGGCGGGCCCGCCCAGGCAGGCAGCTGCCCAGTAACGTCGGCTGGGAGACCTTCTGGTGTGGCCCGCTTTGCTGAGCCCTGTAACTAAAGTCCGAGCATCCTGGCCTTCCATTCCCTGGACTGGGAAAACCCAACAGAACCTCCTGGCGGGGGCTCCAAAGGCAGGCAGGGCCTCCACTTCCCCTCATGTGGGTGCGTCCGTGCCACGGTCCCTCTGTGTTGTCACCCCCTTGCCGTCCCTTTCCTCACATCACCCACGCCCCTGCTCCGTGACTCCTCTGTGGCTCCCAGCTGGGCCTGCAGGTCTCTCCTGGGGAGGCGGGGCATCTGCCCTGGGCTTCTGCAGGGGGCGGAGGAGGTGCGCTTCTGACAGGCCTACTGAGGCCTGGAGGTGCACGGGCCAGTGTGTCTGTGTGTGTGTGTATGCATGGCCAGCTCTTGACACATGCAGCCCAGCTCACTCTGTACCCCAAAATCTGCTTCCTGTGAACACCTACCTTCCAGGCCCACCCCAACCTCCCCAGCCCCATGGGGTATTAATGTCAGTTTTTAACTAGCTTGGCATCCAGCATCAAAGATGAAAACGTTTTGGGCAGGGTAAAGAGGGAGGAGCTTCAGAGACAATATGGATTTTTTTTTTCATCTCCCTTGTTTTTGATTACTCCCTCCCAATTTTTGTTTTGTCTTTTTTTGATTTTTAACGAGCCTCAGACATCCCAAGCAGCCATGGGTCATACGCCTCTGGGTAGGGGGGCTGGCCAAGGCCCACTCCCNTCATCTCCCTTGTTTTTGATTATTCCCTCCCAATTTTTGTTTTGTCTTTTTTTGATTTTTAACGAGCCTCAGACATCCCAAGCAGCCATGGGTCATACGCCTCTGGGTAGGGGGGCTGGCCAAGGCCCACTCCCAGATGAAGGCCCCAAAACTGGCTTGCAGGCTCCTTGGCTTCAGAATCGCCAGGCCCTCTGCGAAGCTGTTAGCTAAAAGCTTTTGTTAATTCACAGAGGGTTCCTTCTTATGTTTTCTTTTATTTTTATACGATTCTCTTAGTTTCCCCCAACCCCAACTTTTCTGCTCTGTCACTGGCCATTCCTTTCTCTGGGGAAACTAGTGGGTGGGGCAGAAGTTTCCTGTGTAGGGCTCCCTGGCTCAGGGAAGACCCAGGGCATGGGAGAGAGTGTGCCAAAGGCCTGTCCTCCCAACTGGACGGAGGAGGCGCAGGGACCCCAGAAGGCCCCTGGAGCTGGATGAGCAAACACAGTCCTTCCTGATAGAGCCAAGGCCCCAGGAAGCTCTAGAGGCCCCTCTCCACCCTCTGGTGCCTGGAGGGGCTGAGGCCTGCCCCCCACCCCCTGCAGCCCCTATGAGCAATGAGGAGGCGGGGCTTCTGCTCCAACCTCCCCCCAGATGACAGAAGATGGAGGAAGCAGGCAAAGAAGGGTCAGGCCTGAGCCAACAAAGTGCCCAAAAGACATCTCAGACCTCGTTATCCAGAAGCTCCGTGGCTGGTGACCCCAGCACCTCTCTGACCCCAATACCACCAGCCACATCGGAAATAGGCTCAGCGCCCCTCCGGCTGCCATGACAACCAGCGCCCATTCTCCCCAAGGCAGAACGGAAGGGAGGGGGCAGAAGACGGGATTTAGCTGTTTCTCTTTTTGTTTTTCTTTCCTTTTTTTTTTCTTTTCTTTTTGCTTTCCACCTCCCCTCCCGAAAGGCTGTACTGATTGGCTGTTTTTCATCTTTGATGTTGCAGGCTAGCCTCTGCCGAGGAGGGTACAGCCGCTTCACCCCCTACTAGCAAGAGGCCCAGCCCCTAACAGCATTCACTCTGACTGCCTAGTACACACCAAACCCAGCAGTCCAAAAGCAGGCACAGCCACTCCGAGGACAGTGCACCCCTCCCGGTCGGCGACACGCGCCGCTGACCCCACGTCTGTTTAAGTCCATAGGTTTTACCTCCGGCCAGCTGGTCTCCCCTACGATGGCGTGTGTGTCTTTGACCCTGGTCACCCCTGTATGTCTGAAACCTTGGTTCCTATTTTGACTCTGTTGATGTTGTGCCCCACCCCACCCCCAGCCCTGAGCCATTTCAGGTATGGGACGCACAAAGTGGGAGGGGCTAGACTACTAGAAGACCTCTTCTCAAGAACTAGCGATAGAGCCCGAGAGAGCCACGCCCACTCTCCTGTCACCTGTCCCCACCCCGCCCCAGGGAAGACACCAACCAGTCCAGCCTCCCCAGGAAGCCACCCCAGCCAGTCTGGCCATAGCCCTGCCGCTGCCCCTGGGGTTCAGGCAGCAAGGGGCTCTTGTCTGTCTGCCCCACTTGGTGGGTTCCCAGCCTCGACAGTGGTCACTCCTGATCTTCACCCAGCTAATCGCAGGAGTAGCTGTCTCTGCCCTCCTTGTCCCCATTCAGCTAAACTCACAATTCTGATTAAATCTGACTGATGTTTCCTGCCGAAGTTGTCACAAGTCGTGGGGGAGCCACACCAGCCTCAGGGGTTCCTTAGCCTCTGTTACAAGAAATGAAAGAGTCTAAAAGTGGTCCAGCCCTGCAGTGCCCGGCGGGGGGTCCTTCCCTTAGCCTGTCTGCCCTACTGCCTACGCTTGTGAGTCTTTCCAATCCAGCCACACTGGAGATGGGGTCCCTGCCAGCCTGGCACCCTGGTCTGTATTTGAGTGCAGCCCTGCCTTCCCTCCCCCAAGCTTGGAATGTTCTTTTCCGGGTACCTTTCTGGAAGCGGAGTCTGAGCGAGAAGGCAGGGAAAGATGGTACTCACCATCCAGCCCCTCTAGCGGGACAGTGCTTAGCACCCACCTCCTGTCTGGAGAAGCTCAGGGCTCAGCTCTGCTGCAGGGCTCTGGGGCCTGCAGGTAAAGCCGAGACAGCTGGGGGAGCTTCTGGAAGCTTCATGTGTGGCCCTGTTGCCACTGTTACAGGAGAAAGTGGCCAGGCCACGGAGGCCCTGGGCGCCTGTGTGCCAGAGCTGGCTTCCGAGGGTATGGACAGCCAGCTAGAGGGTGCGGTTCCCCGCCAGCCAGGGCGTAAGCCTCCACCCACTCCACCAGCACATGGTCTCCGGTTGGTGGGGTGGCAGGCCTCTAGAGGTACCCAGCCAGCTCACCTCCACTGCCTGAACACCCCCTCAGCTGCCTCATTCCAGACCCCCAACATGGCCCGTGCAGCGCCATCCACCCACCATGCCCTGACCTCTGCCCTCATCCGCCCCAAGCAGCCAGGCCCTGCCCACCCAAGGGCTTAGCAGAGTCNTCAGCTGCCTCATTCCAGACCCCCAACATGGCCCGTGCAGCGCCATCCACCCACCATGCCCTGACCTCTGCCCTCATCCGCCCCAAGCAGCCAGGCCCTGCCCACCCAAGGGCTTAGCAGAGTCCACCAGTAGCTTCTGCCAGCTGGGTACACTGTGGCTCTTCCATCCCCGCCGCCCCATCCTCCCTTTCTCCCTGCTGGAGGGCAGAGGTCTGCATTCAGTTCCCTTGTGCAAGATGGGGAGTGGGGCCGGTGTGGGGCACCCTCCCCCCGCTCACCTGGCCCCCAGGGCCCCATCCTGCGCCCCTCCCCCATGGCACGCCCGGCAGCTGCTTCTGTGAACCGCAAGCCCTGCCTTTCTGTTTCTGTTGCAGTGAAGCTTCTGCCGTTTCCTTCTCGGACCATGAAGGGCAAAAACAAAACAAAAAAATCACACACANAGGGGCACGGGCTTAAATGCCGACATATTAATTTTCCTGCATACGAGCCTTTACGTTGGTGGGACTGGGGACCGTGCTCCAGGGGAGCGGGGTCTGTGCAATCCCTCTGCATGCCATGCTCTGCTAAACCCCCTTACCTCTAATTGCTTGCTCACCAGACTGTGAGAAAATAATTGCCACTATAAATTTTCCCTCCTTCTCTGCATAAAATATTCGGAAAACCAGCACTTAAAAAAGGGGGAGTGCTCCTGAAATAAGAGCAGCAGGGCATCACAGCTGTGCTGCCCACTTCTGGGTGCCTGGCTATGTCCCCCACCGCAAACCCCATCCCTGGGGACTGGGCAGCAGGAGCAGGTGGGAGCCCTCACCCCCAGTTCAAAATGGGGAGGCTCAAAACATTTCCAGGAAAAGTCAAGGGAGCAGTTCCCCAACTCTGACAGTCCTGGGAAAACCAGGNCCCCACCGCAAACCCCATCCCTGGGGACTGGGCAGCAGGAGCAGGTGGGAGCCCTCACCCCCAGTTCAAAATGGGGAGGCTCAAAACATTTCCAGGAAAAGTCAAGGGAGCAGTTCCCCAACTCTGACAGTCCTGGGAAAACCAGGGGCGCTGGGAGGCCTATTCAGGGTCAGACACTGGAGGTGTCTTCCTGGCATGCTGGAGCCATCGTCCCCCTCCCAAACCTCTTCCCACCCTGGGACTGAGCAGGGCCACACGTGTGGGGCATGAAGAGCTAAATGTTCCCAGTTAGGAAAGACCTGGAATCTGAGTTCCTGCATGGGGCTATGAAAGGGACATGTGGGCACCTGGGAAACAGGGCATGTTGAGACAGAGGCTGTTGTCCGCCGAGAAGGAGACTCCTGTGTCCTGTGTGTGAAGGCTCAGTGGCAAAGTCTGAGTGTCTGACTCTTCAGCGACCCCGTGGACCGTAGCCCCGCTGTCCTCCTGTCTGGGATTTCTCAGGCCAAGAGTACTGGAGTGGGCTGCCATTTCCTTCTCCAGGGGATCTTTCTGACCCAGGGGTCAAACCCATGTGCCCTGTGTCTCCTGCTTGGCAGGTGATTCTTTACCACTGAGCCTCTGTCCTCCCAGTCGCGGGCCAGGGCGGATGCAATGTGGCTGTGCTGCCGCCTGGCGGCCTCTCCCTTCCCTGCAGCGTAAATCAAGTCTGCTGACCCCGGCTGGCAGAAGAGGCCCACCCTCCTAGCTGGGAGGTCACCCCAGTGTCCCGGCCCTTGGTATCATCCACGTCTCGTAGCACAGAGGGGAGGACAAGGGGAACACGGGAGTAACACCCCCATCGCTAGCCTGTGGGGCCTGGAAGTGAGAGACCCCCAAGAATGGGGGGCCGATGGCCTTCATCAGAGGGCCACAGCAGAGCCCACTTGGGCCTGGAGAGGAGAGGGGAGCAGGGTTCCCGGAGGCTGCAGGGCCGAGATCCCTCCCAGGAAGCCACCGCGGCAGCCCATGTGTCAACAGGGAGCTGTGTGGCAGGAGGAGCTGTCTCTGGCTCGCTGACCCCCGCCTCNACAGCTGTGCTGCCCACTTCTGGGTGCCTGGCTATGTCCCCCACCGCAAACCCCATCCCTGGGGACTGGGCAGCAGGAGCAGGTGGGAGCCCTCACCCCCAGTTCAAAATGGGGAGGCTCAAAACATTTCCAGGAAAAGTCAAGGGAGCAGTTCCCCAACTCTGACAGTCCTGGGAAAACCAGGGGCGCTGGGAGGCCTATTCAGGGTCAGACACTGGAGGTGTCTTCCTGGCATGCTGGAGCCATCGTCCCCCTCCCAAACAAACCTCTTCCCACCCTGGGACTGAGCAGGGCCACACGTGTGGGGCATGAAGAGCTAAATGTTCCCAGTTAGGAAAGACCTGGAATCTGAGTTCCTGCATGGGGCTATGAAAGGGACATGTGGGCACCTGGGAAACAGGGCATGTTGAGACAGAGGCTGTTGTCCGCCGAGAAGGAGACTCCTGTGTCCTGTGTGTGAAGGCTCAGTGGCAAAGTCTGAGTGTCTGACTCTTCAGCGACCCCGTGGACCGTAGCCCCGCTGTCCTCCTGTCTGGGATTTCTCAGGCCAAGAGTACTGGAGTGGGCTGCCATTTCCTTCTCCAGGGGATCTTTCTGACCCAGGGGTCAAACCCATGTGCCCTGTGTCTCCTGCTTGGCAGGTGATTCTTTACCACTGAGCCTCTGTCCTCCCAGTCGCGGGCCAGGGCGGATGCAATGTGGCTGTGCTGCCGCCTGGCGGCCTCTCCCTTCCCTGCAGCGTAAATCAAGTCTGCTGACCCCGGCTGGCAGAAGAGGCCCACCCTCCTAGCTGGGAGGTCACCCCAGTGTCCCGGCCCTTGGTATCATCCACGTCTCGTAGCACAGAGGGGAGGACAAGGGGAACACGGAAGTAACACCCCCATCGCTAGCCTGTGGGGCCTGGAGGTGAGAGACCCCCAAGAATGGGGGGCCGATGGCCTTCATCAGAGGGCCACAGCAGAGCCCACTTGGGCCTGGAGAGGAGAGGGGAGCAGGGTTCCCGGAGGCTGCAGGGCCGAGATCCCTCCCAGGAAGCCACCGCGGCAGCCCATGTGTCAACGGGGAGCTGTGTGGCAGGAGGAGCTGTCTCTGGCTCGCTGACCCCCGCCTCGTCCCTATGCAGAACCGCTAGGCAGCCTCAGCTTGGGCAGAGGACAGAAGGCGTGGCTGCAGAGAGGAGGAGGCAGGAGGGACCACAGTGGCGAGAGCCGCAGCCCCCGTGCCGTGATGCTCCGGGCTAACACTTGCTCAAGGGACCGGCTGAGCAGGAGGGTGTGGAGGCAGGAGGTGACCTGGAGCCCCCATACGAGCTGGGGGCTGCTGGGTGCAGCCCAAAGGGCCTGCCTGGGTGCTGCCCAGCCACCTGCTGCCCAAGCTCACTAGCTCCCAGGTCACCAGGTGGTCTGGCCCATGTGCCCGCCCGGCCGGGGACTGGTGTGACCTGGCACAGCCTGGCCGGGGACTCCCACTGCTGGGGTAGAAGGCACCCTGGGGACCCCCTCCCAGCACCTGCAGGGGCTGTCATTCCTGTGCTACCACCCCCCAATCCCAGCTCTGCACCCCCATCACAGCCCCTCTATCTCATTCCCACTCTAGGAAGTGTCTCAGGGCCCGCTCGGAGGCCCCCCTGCCACAGTGAAGCTCGTTCCTAATTGTTCCAACTACAGGAATAAAAGGTCACCATTGTCAGCGTAAGTGTCTCTCAGCCTATTAGGCAATACTCTTTATGGAATTTTCTAGGCTAAATGTTCCCAAATCTTTTCACTTGTACCTGGTATAGTATACTATTGAGAGAGATGAGACCAAGAGTTGGGGGGGGGGGTATCCATTCACCCCTGGAAATGATCAACTCAGCAAACTGACTTCTCAGCTTCCCTATTGCAATGCCAAGAATGAAGAGCCACAGACATCTCCACCCACGGTCTTCTCGCCCAGCCCTCGGGACCCGGGTCTTCCCCGAACACTTGTGTGAGGCCCGGCGCAGAAGAAGCCTTTAGCCTTAAGACAGGAGACTCTCCTTCAATGTCCGCTCACGTGCGGGGCATGGAGTAGAGCATGGCCGCCCTGCCCCACTCGGCCCGAGGCACCGGGAACCCCTCTTTGGGGACAGGCTCCACCAGGAACTCCACGCGGCCATCCTGGCCAGGCTCCACGGCTGCCACTGCCAGACCCACTATCCGATACCGGTTGACAAAAGCCAGGCCCAGTAGCCTGGGCCTCTCCGGCTCCGAAGGCCTGCTGCTGGGGGAGCCACCTTCCGATCCTTGGCAGCAGTGGATCCGGAAGCACCGGACGCACGGAAGGAGGTAGGCCCAGTGGAGAGTACAGCTGAGCCGCAGTCCAGTGGGGCTGCCCTCCCATTCGGGGGCAGCCGGCTGCCAGCGCACATGCGAGACCATCAGGGCCTGCACCTGGGGGAGCGGGGTCAGCAGGCTGTTGGCATCCACCACCTGGCAGAAGAGACAAGGCTAAGCTCAGCCCAGGAGCCTAGAGAAGGGGGGGGGGGTGCCTGGCCCTGCACAGTCCCAGCCTGGGCACCCCTGCCCCAGCTCCCCTCTGAGCCAGAGGAGGGATGGGTGGGTGTCCAGCCTGTGCAAGGGGCACAGATGCCCAGGCCAAGCTCCAGCCAGGTCCCTGGGATGCCTCACCTGGAGCTCTCCAAGGCGACAGATGAAGTTCTCCTCCTTCTGGCTGCCTGGAGGCCGGGAGAAATTAACGAAGAGGTCCTGCAGGAGGCAGCCCCGCAGATTCACTTCGTAGCAGCTGGGAGAGACAGAGAGAGACCAGTCATAAGGGACCTCAGCCCGGCACCTGCAGACTGGCTGCTCACAGAAGCCCGGAGCCACAGGGAGGTCCATCCCAAAGTGGACCCTGTGATCCGTGGGCAACCTGGACGTAAGCCATGACTGTGATCGTGACCTTCCCCAGCAAGCATCCTGGGCTTGTGTCATCGAGCTGCCTGAAACCTGGGAGGACTGGCCTATGGCCCCTACATCCATGCAATTCTGCGGTTTCTCAGTGGAGGGCCCCTCACTCTCCAATCCCCACCATGGTGTGGCCGTCCTCTGCTGGAGATTCAACAGGAAAAGGGAGGGGGGGACTCACCGCTGGACCCAGCCACCGCTGAGCTGCTGGCCGCAGCGGCCCACCCATTTGGCCAGCTTGGTTGGGGGCACCCGGAGAGGTCGGGGACTGCGCCTTGAGCTCGTTTCTGCTGGAGGAAGAGACACAGAACTTTAACAAGGGGAGTCCAAAGGAAACTGCACTGGGAGGTGTCACTGAACAGGGAGCCGGAGGCCCCCCAAGACACCCTGGTAGCCCCAGGTACTCAGCCCAATAGACTGAGGCCTTGGGGAATGGAGAACAGGGAGGAGAGGAGGGAAGCTCAGGGATGGATGCCCAGGTCTGCCCTGAGGACATCCTCCCACTTGCGGCACTGTTGGCAGGAGAGCTGCCATGGGCCCACACATCCAACCCCACGCCACAGGGCCTCCACAGCCCAGAGGCCCCCACTCAGAGGCCGATCCCCCGTCCAGGCCTGGCTCAGAGCAGCACCTGGACCCCAGCTGCCTCCATACCCCTAGCCTCCTCCTCCCCAAGACACCCCCTGAGAAGGGAGAAGCCTATAAGGAAGGGAGGTGCCAACCAGGTCCACTCACTGCTCAGCACCGAGATGCTTCCCACGTGACAGCTGCCTGCGTCCCCTGTGGTGAGCTCCAAAGCCACCCCCACAGCCGAAGTCCCTTCCAGCTTGTATACCAGGGACAGGAAGATCTTGGGTGGCACTGGGACCTGCAGGGAGAATAACCTGGAGGAGAAAGGTCAAGCAATGAGAGGCTGCGGGGAGACTGCTGGAAAGCCGGCGCTGTTCCAGGTCCTGGCCGCCAACTTCTCCCTCCAGGACGGTGGGGAGGGCGGGCCGCTGGGCAGAAGAGGCACGCAACAGCGTGCAGGCAGCGGATGCTACTCTCCTGGACACTCAGAGCAGCAAAAACAGTGAACTGGATGTTGCGTGTTCTTCACATAGTAAAGCAAAATCCCAGTT
Organism: Raphicerus campestris; assembly: GCA_006410735.1. Lineage (NCBI taxonomy): Eukaryota > Metazoa > Chordata > Mammalia > Artiodactyla > Bovidae > Raphicerus > Raphicerus campestris. The sequence continues at coordinate 2,008,707 of SJYW01003465.1, forward strand.
TGTCCTCCTTCTGGCCTCTGCTGCCCACCTGCCCGGTTTTAGCAACCGACAAGGACGACGGGGGCAGCTGACGGACCCCAGGTCCCAGCCCCCCTCACTCACCTACCTCACAGCCACGTTTCCAACCTCGGGTGGAATCAGCCCCCGGATGAGCAGAGAGCTGCCCCCGTTCCAGGCGTCCTCCAGGCAGCAGTGCGTCTTCACCCAGCCCCGCCCAGCCCCTTCCAGCCTGTGCTCTCCAAACAGGGGCTGGATCTCCTGGGCATTTGGGTGGTACCAGGGCCCCACGGCCTCCTCCTGAAGGGTGAGGCAGAGGTGGAGGGGCGCTGGGGGCGGATGGAGCTATCACACCCAATGCCCCCCACCGCCAGTCCCAGGGGAGGCCAAAAGGCCCGAGAGAAGGCAGCCCCTTCACCCAGAAGCAGCCGCGTCCAGGAAGCCCCTGGCCGCCGGCCACCCAGCACAGGCCCACACACCTGGCCATAGCAGACTCTTCGAGTCCCCATGCCCAGGCAGAAGGAAGTGACAAAGGGCAAGGAGCAGATGCTGTGTGTGGGCAAGTAGCGTTCCAGCAAACTCCAGAACCTACGGAGAAATGCATGGAGGCTCAGGTCCCCAAGAGGGCACTGCAGCACCCCAAACTCACTCTCAGCACCCTAAGCTTTCCTGCACCCCTTCCCAAGTGACCTCAGCCCCTGCTGAGCGTCTGTTCGAAGGGGTTCTTTGGGGTCCCCAGCTTTCATCCTTCCTGTGTAACTGGTCTCAAGGACCCCCAGAAGCAGCCAGGGCAGCTGAGCCCCGTGCCTTGTCTTAACTCCCACCCCTCAGCCGAGCATGGCCAGAATCTGGGGAAATCACCTGAGACCCTCCCTGCCACTGGCCACCCCAGGCCCTGGGACGCCCGGGACTCACTTGTCCTGGTTCTGGAAGAAATCCCCCTTCTCCAAACACTCGTACACCCAGCCAGGCGCAAACAGGGCCGCCGAGAACCCGTGCTTCCGAATCAGCTCCAGCGACTGGGGAGATAGGAGTCAGGGAGATGCCTCCCGTGCCAACAAGCAAAGTCCAGGCACAGGATGAGGGGAGGATGAGGGGCTTAGGGAAGGGGCAACCTCCGGGGCTTTAGGGTTCATCCCTGAAGTTCCGCAGCTGCCCAGAAGAGGGCGCGAGGCGGCGGGGAAAAATCCGAGGGGCAGGGGTCTGTACGCGGGGCGCCCACAGGAGACACGTCTCTCTCACTACACTTCGCGTTCTATTATCAGACTCACGGGGGCCAGAGACAATCTTCAGTTATTGGATTAATTTATTCACTTAAAAGCTTAATTAATGAGTTGAGAACGTTCCCGCGGCACCTGGGAAGGGGAGGATTGACAGCCTGGGGACGGGCTGATTCCCTATTTATCCCACACCAGGTGCGGCGGGTTCCCCTCCGCTCCCCCCCGGCCTCTCTTCCTCTTTTCTCACTGCCGACAAGACTTCCCTTACCAGAAAAACCTCACTAGTTAATCAAACCAGCAGTTCCCAAAACTGTGGGTGTGTGAACTCAGTCCTCCGCCCTGAGCTAAGGAAACACCAAAATATGCTCCCTGGCTTCTGGCCCCACCCCACCCCTGCATCCACATGATGTGCTAAAAGGCCAGCTCTGCTGCTGCTGCTAAGTCGCTTTAGTCGTGTCCGACTCTGTGCGACCCCATAGACAGCAGCCCACCAGGCTCCCCGNCCCCACCCCACCCCTGCATCCACATGATGTGCTAAAAGGCCAGCTCTGCTGCTGCTGCTAAGTCGCTTTAGTCGTGTCCGACTCTGTGCGACCCCATAGACGGCAGCCCACCAGGCTCCCCGCCCCGTCCCTGGGATTCTCCAGGCAAGAACACTGGAGTGGGTTGCCATTTCCTTCTCCAATGCGTGAAAGTGAAAAGTGAACGTGAAGTCGCTCAGTCGTGCCGACTCTTAGTGACCCCATGGACTGCAGCCTACCAGGCTCCTCCGTCCATGGGATTTTCCAGGCAAGAGTACTGGAGCGGGGTGCCAAGGCCAGCTCAGTGCCCCTCAAAGCACTGAGTCCAGAAGGAAGAAGAGCTATCTGTGAGACCCATGGTCGGAACAGGTGCTTTGTCCATTAGCATCCACAGAAAAAACATAACATCTGAAGAGATGAGCTGAAAGTTAGGATTTTAGGGCATAGTCTGTTCTCGGGGCTTCGGTGTCCCCACGTGGGGGAGGATCATTGCTGCTTCTCTTTCCCATGAGGTGCAGGTGAGAATGAGGGACCCACAGGAACATGAGGCACGCAGGCCACGGCCACCACCCCCCCAGCCTCAAAGGCCACCACCCACCTTGTCCGTGTCGAACCGGCCCCCGACGACATTCCCACGGGCGAACACATCCACACCCACGTACACATCCGCCAGGCGCTCCCTGGCCTGCCCCAGCATCCGCTCCAGATGCTCCTCCCGCCAGTTATAGTTGGTGAAGAAACCGTCGCAGGAATCGAAGAAGACTCTGGGGGGCGACACGGGTGGGCCATGAAGCCCAGGCTTTCTCCCCTCAAGCACCTGCATCCGTTGGGCCCACGGACTGCACGCTGCCTGCCTCTGGGACCGAGCAGAGTCTGCTTCCGAAGACCCCGAACCCAGACCACAAACTGTGGCCCATAACACTGGGCGCAGGCAGGCTGACAAGGTGTTAATTCTGTCTGCTGGTGGTCAGGGTACTGAACACCTCTGCCCTCTCCCTCGCTTTCCCCCAGGGCAGCATTGTAGGTGACACCTCCGGAAGGCAGAGGGAGCTCCCGGCCCTGCCCAGGGGCCCAGGCCACCGGCCTGCAGGCTCACCTGTTCTGCTCGTTGAGCTCGTCCTGCCATTTGAGCTGCCCGCTGCTCACCACGCTGTCATACCAAAGCACCAGGCCCCCGGGAACCTGCTGATGCAGCTGAGAGGTCAAGTACCGGAGGAAGTGGGGTACATTCCCCACGGCGGCCAGCTGGAGAGAGGGGTGGAGACAGACCCTCCGTGAGGCCCAGAGAGGCCTGTCGTGAGGAGCACCCTGGTCCCGGACATACAAGACACTTAACCCCAGGGGCAAACAGGTCCTGGTCCTGGAAGCCTCTCGGCCCCACAGCTGCCGAGCAGAGGGTGCAGCCAGAGGTCCAACTTTCAAGCAGGAAGGACATGGACTCCACAATCAACAGAAGATAAAACCCAATGAAAAGGGAGGGCACCATGAAGAGGAAGTCGCANTGAAAAGAGAGGGCAACACAAGAGAAGAGTCCCTTTAGTTCCATCTAGTTGGTGCTAAAGGTTGTTGTGAGCTAGGCCCTGCCTAGTGACCTGGACTCAGAAGCAGCACCGGGGTCACAGCCCAGATGTCAAGAGGGTTAGTGTTACTCTTTTTTTTTTTTTGCTGCGTCGGGTCTTAGTTGTAGCAGGTGGGATCCTTGGGCTCTCTAGTTGTAGTGTGAGCCCCAGAGCACATGGGCTCAGTAATTGTGACATGTGGGCTTAGCTGCCCCACAACATGTGGGATCTTAGTTCCCCGACCAGGGTCGAACCCTCACCCTCTGCATTGGAAGGCGGATTCTTAACCACTAGACCACCAGGGAAGTCCTGAGAGGGTTAGTCTTAAGGGAAGCATTTTCACCAGGCCCAACAGGCACCTGCTATCGGATCTGAAAAACCGAGCGTGTTTAGCCTCAATGAACAGACAGACAGAACACAAGAAAAGAGACCTGGAGGAGCTCACGCAGACCTCCAAGTGCCCAGGGCCCTGCTCTATTCCAACATCTGCAGCTCACTAGAACACAGCCGGCTTGCAGGCATGGCTGGGGCTGACAACTACATGAGCGGCTTCATCACCTGCTTCTGTACCTTGATGGCCAGCTCCGTCTCAAGGCTTCCCATCAATTATGACATCCAAGCTTGCTTTATGGATATTTAAAGATCTCTAATGGTTTCCCCAGGGACTCCAGTGGTAAAGAATTCTTTCCCCAGTGGTAAAGAATCCACCTGCCATTCCAGGAGACCTGGGTTCATGGCAACCCATTCCAGTATTTTTGCCTGGGAAATCCCGTGGACAGAGGAGCCTAAAGGGCTACAGTTTATGGGGTCGCAAAGAGTCAGACACAACCTAGCAACTAAACCACAAGATCTCTAAGCTGACCCTACAGAATCTTGGGAAGAAATGCCCCCAGCTGGGGTGGGG
>SJYW01003465.1:2036971-2136575 GCA_006410735.1 Raphicerus campestris
ATCTTCCTGACCCAAGAATCGAACCCATGTCTCCTACTTGGTAGGTGGATTCTTCACCACTGAACCACCTGGGAAGCCCTTACCCCCATATGATAAGAATTTAATACATGCTTATTGGATATTTTTCATATTTTTCAAACTGAATGGACAACTTAGTGGACATCTCTATTGAACAGTTGGATCTCTATCTTTAGGCAGGGATGTTTTCAAATTATCTAGAGTGTGTGGAATTCTAAACTTACTTGTGAAATCCTCTAAGGTGGAAATTTCTTGTCCTTGCCTATTCATCTACCTAAGGAGAAAAGGACTCTGCTCTCTTCTTCCCTAGGAGGGGCTGGTTACCAGAGCCAGTTGAGGTAGGGGCATTTGAGGTCACTACGCCTTTCCAGTCCTTACTCCAGCTGTGTAGGGACTTCAGAGAGAAAGGCATGGTCTTCAATTAACTGTTCCTTCTGGAATGCTTCCCTTGGCACCTGAGTCAGTCTCCTGTGTTTGCATGATCTCATCCATCAGTTGATTCCAAAATGTTTGTCCAGTGATGCTCTTGGAGGAGCTAACCCTGACACTCCCACCCCACCTCACTGGACCCTGGGCCCCAGGCCCAGGCTAAGTCAAGCCTGGGGTAACATGAGTTTCTGCAGCTCAAAAGAGAAAGGCAAGGTATTCTGGTATGTGTGCTGTTTATTTGTTTTTATGACTATATTGAAAATGTAATATATATACCATTCAATTCACCCGTTTAAAGTGTGTGCAATTTGTGTGTTTTTAGTAAATTCATAGTTGCGCAGCCATAACTGCTATCAACGTTAGAACAATTTCATCACACCAGAAATAAATGTCATACTTGTCAGCAGTCATTCCCCATCCCCCCAGCCCCAGCCTCTGGAGACTTTTAACCTACTTTCTGTCTCTATGGACTTGCCTGTTCTGGGAATTTCACATAAATGGGCCCATACAATATGTAATCTTTCATGACGAGCTTATTTCACTGAGCATGATGTTTTTAAGGTTCATCCATGCTGTGTGTGGCTCATATCAGTGCTTCGTTTTTATGACTGAGTAATATTCCATTGTATAGATATGCTGCTTTTTATTTATCCATTCATCCACTGATGAACATTTGGGTTGTTTCCACTTTTTTACAAAGTAATATGTTAAGAACATCCATCCACTTTTTGTGTGTAGATATATATTTTCATTTCTTTGGGGGAACTGCTGGGTTACCTGTAACTCTATGTTTGAGAAAGCACCTGACCATTTTCCAAAGCAGCTACACCATTCCACATTCCTTCCGATGTACAAGAGCCAGTTTCTCTATATTCTTGCCAACTTTTGTCATTTTGATTGCAACCATCCTACTGGTAAGAGACATCACTTTGCCAACAAAGGTCCATATAGTCAAAGCTATGGTTTTTCCAGTTGTCATGTACAGATGTGAGAGCTGGACCATAAAAAAGGCTGAGCACCAAATAATTGAGTTTTCAAATTGTGGTGAAGACTCTAGAGAGTCCCTTGGACAGAAAAGAGATCAAACTAGTCAGTCCTAAAGGAAATCAACCCTGAATATTCATTAGAAGGACTGACACTGAAGGTGATGCAAAGAGCCACCTGATGCAAAGAGTCAACTCAGTGGAAAAGACCCTGATGCTGGGAAAGATCAAGGGCAGGAAGAGAAGGGGGGCAACAGAGCATAAAATGGTTGGATGACATCACTGACTCAATGGACATGAGTCTGAGCAAACTTCAGGAGATAGTAAAGGCCAGTTTAAGCCTGGCATGCTGCAGTCCATGGTGTCACAAAGAGTCAGCCATGACTTAGTGACTTAATAACAGTCCTGTGGGTTGTGAGGTTGTAACTCACTGTGGTTTTGACTTGCATTTTCCTGGTAACTAATGATGCTAAACATCTTTTCGTGTGCTTACTGGTCATTTGTTTATCTTCTTTAGAGAAATGTTTATTGAGACCTCTTGCCCATTTTCAACTGGTCTTTTTATTACTGGGTTGCGAGAGTCTTTTAAATTTTCTAGATATAAGTTCCTTATCAGATACACAGCTTCCAAATATTTTCTTCCATTTTGTGTTGTTTTTCACTTTCTTAACAGTGTCCTTTGATGCACAAAATTTTATTTTGTTTCATTTTACATTATTTGGCAGCACTGTGTGACATGCAGGATCCTAGTTCATCAACCAGTTCGAATCCATGCCCCCTAAAGTGGAAGCAGAGAGTCTTAACCATTGGGCCACCAGAAAAGTCCCTAATTCATAGAATTTTAAATTTCAATGATATCCAATTTATCTATTTTTCTTTGTGTTACTTGATTTTCTGGTGTCATAGGTAGGAAATTATTGCCTAATACAGGTCATGATGATTAACACCTAGGTTTGGTGTGTGTGTGTTTTTTTTTTCTCTAAGAAGCTTTTAGTTCTTATATTTAGGTGACGGATCCATTTTGAGTTAATGTTTGTATATGGTATGAGGTTGAGAGACAACTCTACTCTTTTGCATATGGAGGTATCTTGTTTTATTTAATATTTTCTGTATTATAAGCTGCTGCTTTTTTCATGATTTGGGCAAGAAAATCATTTTATCCCAGTCTTATTACTATGACCCAATAAAACTAACTTGCCATCATGCCATTGTGTTCCCATAGTGAACTCCACTGAAAATTATCTTTGAGCACTCATGCACACACACACACACACTCTCTCTCTCTCTGTGTCTCTCTAAACCCCCATAGGATTGGGTGTGCCCTCCTCACTTCCCCCATCCCTGGCTACAAAGACTCCTGAAAGCCCTAACACAAGCAGTTCTTTCCTTTGGCTGAGTCATCAGCTGTTTCTAAGTCCTTTTGGGAAAACACTAATATTTGCATTGCAACTGAGTTTAAATCAGACCTTTTCCAGGGAAGGTTAGCCAATTTCTCAGTAGATAGGGTCAAGACACGGGGAAAGGCGCCCCTGCAAGGTAGACCGCACGAGATGGGAGTCAGGCGAGGTCGGTAACTAGGTGCCACGCATGCTGCTCTTCTGAGGAGGTGGCATCCCTGTCACCCTGCAGTTAAAGTCCTAGAAGAGTCCTCTAGAAGCAAGCATGGGTCTTGCTTGTCACCACGCCCAGCACTTGGCACCTGGGCTAGCACAGAGTAGGAGCAGGAGATATATCTGGAGAGAGAACAAGCAGGCTGGGAATGCCAGCAGGAATGGACTGGAAGATGGGGTGTGGACGAGCTTAAAGAGTGAGGGACAGCCAAAGGGGGTCGGGTGAGCTCCAGAGCAAAGCCTGCCTCCTCTCCCATATCGGCGTGGCCGGCTGTGGATCAGACATTACACGCTCCACGCGACTGTCCCTGGAGAGGGAGTAGGCAGTGGGCACCTGCCTCAGGCTGACTTGTTCTTTCCACTTGCACCTTTGGGAAATGCGTTCAGCCCCTGCTCCCAGCTGCATCCTCTGTCCGATGGCCTCAGCTGTGTGGAGGTGGGGCCCACTCTTTGTCCTTCAGGGAGCAAGACTGCAGTGTCCGCCTGCTCTGGTCTGGCCCCAGCCCAAGACTGAGTATGGCCACATAGGCCCGCTCCAGAACCAGGCAAAGGGAGGACAGCAGCTGTTTGCCAGCCTACTGGTACCAGCGGGACCAAGGCAGCTTCGGCACTGCCTGCTGGCAGTCTGATAAGGGCACTGGCCACTAACCCAGTTGGCAAGCAATGGAGAGAGAAAAAGAAACATCTGCTCTTCACCCCTCAGACATAAAAGGTGCTGTCAGTGGGTGTATTCAAGCCTGCAAGCTGCTGTCGTAGGTTGAACTGCATCCTTCCAAAAGATAGATCCAGGTCCTGACCCCCGATACCTGTGAACGTGACCTTATTTGGAAATAGGATCTTTGCAGATGTAATCAAGGAAAGGATCTCAAGAGGAAGGAGATGGTCCTGGATTTAGGCTGGGCCCTAATTCCAACAACTGGGAGAGAAGGGAGGGGGAGATTTAAGAGATTTGGGAAAGAAGGCCACATGAAGACAGAGGTAGGCAGGAACTGNAAATGTCATACTTGTCAGCAGTCATTCCCCATCCCCCCAGCCCCAGCCTCTGGAGACTTTTAACCTACTTTCTGTCTCTATGGACTTGCCTGTTCTGGGAATTTCACATAAATGGGCCCATACAATATGTAATCTTTCATGACGAGCTTATTTCACTGAGCATGATGTTTTTAAGGTTCATCCATGCTGTGTGTGGCTCATATCAGTGCTTCGTTTTTATGACTGAGTAATATTCCATTGTATAGATATGCTGCTTTTTATTTATCCATTCATCCACTGATGAACATTTGGGTTGTTTCCACTTTTTTACAAAGTAATATGTTAAGAACATCCATCCACTTTTTGTGTGTAGATATATATTTTCATTTCTTTGGGGGAACTGCTGGGTTACCTGTAACTCTATGTTTGAGAAAGCACCTGACCATTTTCCAAAGCAGCTACACCATTCCACATTCCTTCCGATGTACAAGAGCCAGTTTCTCTATATTCTTGCCAACTTTTGTCATTTTGATTGCAACCATCCTACTGGTAAGAGACATCACTTTGCCAACAAAGGTCCATATAGTCAAAGCTATGGTTTTTCCAGTTGTCATGTACAGATGTGAGAGCTGGACCATAAAAAAGGCTGAGCACCAAATAATTGAGTTTTCAAATTGTGGTGAAGACTCTAGAGAGTCCCTTGGACAGAAAAGAGATCAAACTAGTCAGTCCTAAAGGAAATCAACCCTGAATATTCATTAGAAGGACTGACACTGAAGGTGATGCAAAGAGCCACCTGATGCAAAGAGTCAACTCAGTGGAAAAGACCCTGATGCTGGGAAAGATCAAGGGCAGGAAGAGAAGGGGGGCAACAGAGCATAAAATGGTTGGATGACATCACTGACTCAATGGACATGAGTCTGAGCAAACTTCAGGAGATAGTAAAGGCCAGTTTAAGCCTGGCATGCTGCAGTCCATGGTGTCACAAAGAGTCAGCCGTGACTTAGTGACTTAATAACAGTCCTGTGGGTTGTGAGGTTGTAACTCACTGTGGTTTTGACTTGCATTTTCCTGGTAACTAATGATGCTAAACATCTTTTCGTGTGCTTACTGGTCATTTGTTTATCTTCTTTAGAGAAATGTTTATTGAGACCTCTTGCCCATTTTCAACTGGTCTTTTTATTACTGGGTTGCGAGAGTCTTTTAAATTTTCTAGATATAAGTTCCTTATCAGATACACAGCTTCCAAATATTTTCTTCCATTTTGTGTTGTTTTTCACTTTCTTAACAGTGTCCTTTGATGCACAAAATTTTATTTTGTTTCATTTTACATTATTTGGCAGCACTGTGTGACATGCAGGATCCTAGTTCATCAACCAGTTCGAATCCATGCCCCCTAAAGTGGAAGCAGAGAGTCTTAACCATTGGGCCACCAGAAAAGTCCCTAATTCATAGAATTTTAAATTTCAATGATATCCAATTTATCTATTTTTCTTTGTGTTACTTGATTTTCTGGTGTCATAGGTAGGAAATTATTGCCTAATACAGGTCATGATGATTAACACCTAGGTTTGGTGTGTGTGTGTTTTTTTTTTCTCTAAGAAGCTTTTAGTTCTTATATTTAGGTGACGGATCCATTTTGAGTTAATGTTTGTATATGGTATGAGGTTGAGAGACAACTCTACTCTTTTGCATATGGAGGTATCTTGTTTTATTTAATATTTTCTGTATTATAAGCTGCTGCTTTTTTCATGATTTGGGCAAGAAAATCATTTTATCCCAGTCTTATTACTATGACCCAATAAAACTAACTTGCCATCATGCCATTGTGTTCCCATAGTGAACTCCACTGAAAATTATCTTTGAGCACTCATGCACACACACACACACACTCTCTCTCTCTCTGTGTCTCTCTAAACCCCCATAGGATTGGGTGTGCCCTCCTCACTTCCCCCATCCCTGGCTACAAAGACTCCTGAAAGCCCTAACACAAGCAGTTCTTTCCTTTGGCTGAGTCATCAGCTGTTTCTAAGTCCTTTTGGGAAAACACTAATATTTGCATTGCAACTGAGTTTAAATCAGACCTTTTCCAGGGAAGGTTAGCCAATTTCTCAGTAGATAGGGTCAAGACACGGGGAAAGGCGCCCCTGCAAGGTAGACCGCACGAGATGGGAGTCAGGCGAGGTCGGTAACTAGGTGCCACGCATGCTGCTCTTCTGAGGAGGTGGCATCCCTGTTACCCTGCAGTTAAAGTCCTAGAAGAGTCCTCTAGAAGCAAGCATGGGTCTTGCTTGTCACCACGCCCAGCACTTGGCACCTGGGCTAGCACAGAGTAGGAGCAGGAGATATATCTGGAGAGAGAACAAGCAGGCTGGGAATGCCAGCAGGAATGGACTGGAAGATGGGGTGTGGACGAGCTTAAAGAGTGAGGGACAGCCAAAGGGGGTCGGGTGAGCTCCAGAGCAAAGCCTGCCTCCTCTCCCATATCGGCGTGGCCGGCTGTGGATCAGACATTACACGCTCCACGCGACTGTCCCTGGAGAGGGAGTAGGCAGTGGGCACCTGCCTCAGGCTGACTTGTTCTTTCCACTTGCACCTTTGGGAAATGCGTTCAGCCCCTGCTCCCAGCTGCATCCTCTGTCCGATGGCCTCAGCTGTGTGGAGGTGGGGCCCACTCTTTGTCCTTCAGGGAGCAAGACTGCAGTGTCCGCCTGCTCTGGTCTGGCCCCAGCCCAAGACTGAGTATGGCCACATAGGCCCGCTCCAGAACCAGGCAAAGGGAGGACAGCAGCTGTTTGCCAGCCTACTGGTACCAGCGGGACCAAGGCAGCTTCGGCACTGCCTGCTGGCAGTCTGATAAGGGCACTGGCCACTAACCCAATTGGCAAGCAATGGAGAGAGAAAAAGAAACATCTGCTCTTCACGGCTCAGACATAAAAGGTGCTGTCAGTGGGTGTATTCAAGCCTGCAAGCTGCTGTCGTAGGTTGAACTGCATCCTTCCAAAAGATAGATCCAGGTCCTGACCCCCGATACCTGTGAACGTGACCTTATTTGGAAATAGGATCTTTGCAGATGTAATCAAGGAAAGGATCTCAAGAGGAAGGAGATGGTCCTGGATTTAGGCTGGGCCCTAATTCCAACAACTGGGAGAGAAGGGAGGGGGAGATTTAAGAGATTTGGGAAAGAAGGCCACATGAAGACAGAGGTAGGCAGGAACTGGAGCAAAGTGGCCACAAACCATGGAACACGTGGGGCCACTGGAAGCTGGAAAAAGCAAGGAAGGCTGTTCCCCTGCCGGGCATCTGATGGGGCCTCGTCCAGCTGTGAAATGCGTTCCTGTGAGAAATGAGGCAGTTCATGGCCCAGCCTACGGCCACTGGGTACTCATGTTCCCAGGTTCCAAGCTAAAGGCTCCCAGGCCGCCAATGGACAGTAGGTGGGGTTCCGGCGGGGGAAGGGAGGGGATGGAAAAGAGGAGGATTTGGGACTTCCCTGGTGGTCCAATGGCTAAGAATCTGTCTTGTAATTCAGGGGATGTCAGTTCCATCCCTGGTCAGGGAACTAGGGCCCCACATGTTGCAGAGCGACTACAGGGCTGCAACTAGAGAGTCCGGACGCNAATAACAAAAAACAGCAATGATTTGAGGGCCTGGCAGGATGGAGGCTTCATGGGAGAAATCTGGCACCTCTAGGAGGGGTCTCTGGATGACGTGACATGGCAGCCCTTGAATGAACCTCCCCTTCAGGTATCCAGGGTGGCTGGACTGTACCGAATCCGCCTGCAATGCGGGAGACCTGGGTTCGATCCCTGGGTTGGAAGGGAAAGGGATCACTTCGATCCATGGAGAAGGGAAAGGCTACCCACTCCAGTATTCTGGCCTGGAGAATTCCATGGACTCTAGTCCATGGGTTCGCAAAGAGTCGAACACAGCTGAGCTAAATTTCACTTCATTTCACTTCACTTAACTTGGAACTCTGACCTCCAGGATTCTGGAAGACACTGTGTTAAGCTGACTTGTTTGCAAATGAGAGGGCTCAGCCAGATGTTGTGGGATTCCTGGGAGCTGCAGCAGCTGGAGAGTCTACGGTCCTGTTTACAACCTGACATTAGGAAAGGGGCTCCTGAGGATCCCGGGGAGCAGCAGCTCCATGCTGCCACCTCCCGGGGTCACAGTGCACTGCGCCGTGCTCTCTGCTTGNTTGTGGGATTCCTGGGAGCTGCAGCAGCTGGAGAGTCTACGGTCCTGTTTACAACCTGACATTAGGAAAGGGGCTCCTGAGGATCCCGGGGAGCAGCAGCTCCATGCTGCCACCTCCCGGGGTCACACTGCACTGCGCCGTGCTCTCTGCTTGCCGCTGTTCAGCTGTGGCAGCACCATCTTGGAGGTGGCACGGCCCTCTCATCAAAGGGTCAGCCCCTTGTTTTACTCCGCTCCTATTCTCAAACCACAGACAATCCAGGCAAAGGACCTCTATGCCCTAAACTCAGCTACCTACAAGCTCTAGGAGCTTCCCTCATGGCTCAGTGGTAAATAATCTATCTGCCAATGCAGGAGATTCAGGTTCTCCGGGGGAAGATCCCCCGGAGTAGGAAATGGCAACCCACTCCTATGGTATTCAATACCGAAAAAACAGTATTCTTGCCTGGAAAATCCCATGGACAGAGGAGCCTGGCGGGCTTCAGTCCATGTAGGGGTACAAAAGAGCTGGACACAACTCAGCAACTAAACAAGTCCTAGACTCTCAGAGGAAACCCTGCCCCTACCTCCCAGCAGAAGTCTCCACAAAGATTCCATGAGCCCCACACATAAGAAGTGTCCCAAATTGACACCCTTCACTGCTGCTCATCCCTAGAGTCTTCTCTTTCCAAATCCTGTCCCCAGCAGCAGCAGCAGCAAGACCAGCATGACCAGAATGGGACCCTCAGCCTCATTACAGATGCTTCTCTGCTCCATTCTGAGAATCATGCAGTCCTGAGGGGTCAGCCCAGTCCACCATCAAAGTACCTGCAGGAGCTGGGCCCTCGGCTCTCCCCACTTCTGGGACCACTGGCATTTTGAATGCTCTCCTGGAATTCATCTCTCCCTTGCCAGTTCATCCCCTACTCTGCCACCCCCCAGAATTCTTTCTAGAACACCATGAAATGCCAATCTCTCCACAATTCCCCTATAGATGAAGCTCCAGAGAGATCCTTCCCTAACCAGGCTTATCCCATCCTCCCAGCCTCCACCCTCCAACACTGGCTCCCACTACTCAAAAGACCAACCAGCCTTACACAGTCAGACACTGGAAAGGTTGCCCTTCACACGTGTTGCCCTGGCTGCCACGCAGCTTCCCCTGCTTCTGTGCCTGGGATGCTCCCCCAGTGACCTTCAAGACCCAGTCACTTCTCCACCTAACTTTCCCCCCCCCTACCCTCCACATCCACCTTGTAGACACACTTGTACTGCAGAGCCAGCCTCACTGAAGTGGCTCATGCGTGTCTGTCCCCCCACAGCCCTGCAGTTCCTGGAGCCCAGAGACTGTCATTCATGTGTATGTCCCCAGTGCCTAGCGGATGGCCAGATCAGTAGCAGCAGTTGATTCACGTTTGTTGAATGAAAAGAAGGAGGAAGAGGAAGAGGAGGAGAAGAAAACACAAAGGTCAAGAAGGCTGGTGTGTGCATGAAGGGGTGAGTCACTCAGTCGTGTCCGACTCTGCGACCCCATAGACTATAGTCTGCCTTTGTCCATGGAATTCTACAGCAAGAATACTGGAGTGGGGGGCCATTCCCTTCTCTAGAGGATCTTCCAAACCCATGGATGGAACCTGGGTCTCCTGCATTGCAGGCAGAGTCTTTATAAGTCTGAGCTGGCAGAAAGGCCCGAGAATGATGTTCCTTTGCCCCAGACCTATGCAATTCCAATATATTCCAAGACAGCCCAAAGCCTTGAGTATCAACTCAGCCCAAAGCTGACTAGTGAAAAGTGCTGATAAAACTCAAACCCAGCACTGGGTGTCTAGGACCTCTTGTTTGATGAACAACATTTCCATCAGTAATCCTAAGCATTTTATGTATCCCTACAAAATATCCCAAAGATCCTAGAGTCTGCGTATCACTAAAGGCATATGTATATGAAGTGAAGTGAAGTGAAAGTCGCTCAGTCATGTCCGACTCTTTCACGGACTATACAGTCCATGGGATTCTCCAGGCCAGAATATTGGAGTGGGTAGCCTTTCTCTTTTCCAGGGGATCTTCCGAACCCAGGGATCGAACTTAGGTCTCCCACATTGCAGGTGGATTCTTTCCCAACTGAGCTATCAGGTATAGGAAGACAATGCCATGAGGAAGAAATGCATAGCTTTTCAAGGAAAGCCACCACTTCCCGTGTCAGTCTTCACCCACTGTCCCCCACCTGGCAATGTGGTCAGACAGCAGGGTAGTGGAGACCCACTCTCGGTCTAGCAGCGTCCCTGCCTTCTACTAACAGGTGGTGCTTAGAGCTCTAATAGATACTTTCAAAGGACAGGCGAGAATGCAAAGAAACCAAAGTCTGGGGTGGGGGGGTTGGCGTGTTCTTTTTTAAGGATGTGACTGCAGAACCTCAAGCAGACCCACATTCCTCTGGGGTTGGAATGAGGCTGGGTTACTATCCATAGTTGCAGGTAACACACCCAGGTCACTGAGAGAAGTGCTGCCTCCGTCCCCCAGCTCCTCAGCCTCAGCCTCCACTCCTTCTCCTCTGCCTGTCAACAAGCACTCGGGGGCACCCAGACTCGGCCCTTATCCCCACCACTGAGCTGGAGCTCCGGCATCCACATCCCGCGGCCTCACCTCTCAGCATGGTCCATCGGCGGCTCCCTGGTCCCCTCCTGCTCCTGCTGTTCCTGCTGCCCACGGGGCACTCGGCCCAGCACCAGACCACAGGCGAAGGCCAGCAGCAGACAGCACGCCAGCGCGAGTCCCAGCCCACGGGAGCCCATCTTCCTGCCGAGCCCTGCTGGGAAGACACACGGAAGACATGGGTTGGAAGAGCCCCACGGGGAGAACAAGCCCACAGAGTTTGCCCCAGAGACTACACTGGGAGGCGCTTCACTGCCGCTCTTCCTGGGAGGGTGATCACACATTCACACACTCAACACATTCACATACCTCACTACACACTCCCACACATACACACAAACCCCAGTGCCTGTCCATGCACATACACACAGGTCCACACACACACACATACTCACACCCTCTCTCACACAGTCAATACCCATTCATACACAAATACCCTCCACACACACTCAAGACAGTACACTTAAAACACACTCAAATCCATACTCCTGTGTTCATACTTGCACACTCAACACACTCGTGTATACTCCCATGCACTCACATGTGTGCACACTCAGGTACACATGCGTGCCCACCCCCGACATGCACTCTCTCAGCACATTCACAAACTTAATATGCCCAGACTCGCACATTCCACCCTGGAGCACCCGGCTGCCTGTGGCCGCTGAGCATGGCTCTGCCCAGTGCCCCCATGCCTCCCAGGAAGGAGACCCCTCAACCCTGAGCTCTGCAGATGGTTGTGTCTTGACCATGTTAGGACAATGAGCAAAATCCGAATGAATGTGAGGGTCCACTGTGCAGTGACTCTGGCCCAGCCGGCACCGTGGGGGCCAGTGTGCAGGAAGGTGTCAAGTTGCTCCCAGTGAGTGTCCTTGAGCATCTGATGTGGGGGTGGGGGACGAGTCTGCCCAGCCCCAGAGGGCACTTATTGTCATTGAAGCCAGCTCCATGTCTCTCCAAAAAGCTCTGGACAGGACCCTCTTTGTCCAGGACTGAGACAGTCCTTCTAGAAAGAGCTGACCACTGGGGTGGTTCCCAGTGAGCCCACTAGGCGGCAGTGCTTGAGCTTAAAACAGACATCTCACCTGTTTCTCACTGTCAGAGTTACCACCCTGGCTAACCCGGGCCAGCCGTGGGGGTTACATGCGTGTGGAGTCAGGAGTCACGTGCACCTCGGCATTNTGAAGTGAAGTGAAGTGAAAGTCGCTCAGTCATGTCCGACTCTTTCACGGACTATACAGTCCATGGGATTCTCCAGGCCAGAATATTGGAGTGGGTAGCCTTTCTCTTTTCCAGGGGATCTTCCGAACCCAGGGATCGAACTTAGGTCTCCCACATTGCAGGTGGATTCTTTCCCAACTGAGCTATCAGGTATAGGAAGACAATGCCATGAGGAAGAAATGCATAGCTTTTCAAGGAAAGCCACCACTTTCCGTGTCAGTCTTCACCCACTGTCCCCCACCTGGCAATGTGGTCAGACAGCAGGGTAGTGGAGACCCACTCTCGGTCTAGCAGCGTCCCTGCCTTCTACTAACAGGTGGTGCTTAGAGCTCTAATAGATACTTTCAAAGGACAGGCGAGAATGCAAAGAAACCAAAGTCTGGGGTGGGGGGGTTGGCGTGTTCTTTTTTAAGGATGTGACTGCAGAACCTCAAGCAGACCCACATTCCTCTGGGGTTGGAATGAGGCTGGGTTACTATCCATAGTTGCAGGTAACACACCCAGGTCACTGAGAGAAGTGCTGCCTCCGTCCCCCAGCTCCTCAGCCTCAGCCTCCACTCCTTCTCCTCTGCCTGTCAACAAGCACTCGGGGGCACCCAGACTCGGCCCTTATCCCCACCACTGAGCTGGAGCTCCGGCATCCACATCCCGCGGCCTCACCTCTCAGCATGGTCCATCGGCGGCTCCCTGGTCCCCTCCTGCTCCTGCTGTTCCTGCTGCCCACGGGGCACTCGGCCCAGCACCAGACCACAGGCGAAGGCCAGCAGCAGACAGCACGCCAGCGCGAGTCCCAGCCCACGGGAGCCCATCTTCCTGCCGAGCCCTGCTGGGAAGACACACGGAAGACATGGGTTGGAAGAGCCCCACGGGGAGAACAAGCCCACAGAGTTTGCCCCAGAGACTACACTGGGAGGCGCTTCACTGCCGCTCCTNGCTCCCTGGTCCCCTCCTGCTCCTGCTGTTCCTGCTGCCCACGGGGCACTCGGCCCAGCACCAGACCACAGGTGAAGGCCAGCAGCAGACAGCATGCCAGCGCGAGTCCCAGCCCACGGGAGCCCATCTTCCTGCCGAGCCCTGCTGGGAAGACACACGGAAGACGTGGGTTGGAAGAGCCCCACGGGGAGAACAAGCCCACAGAGTTTGCCCCAGACACTACACTGGGAGGCGCTTCACTGCCGCTCCTCCTGGGAGGGTGATCACACATTCACACACTCAACACATTCACATACCTCACTACACACTCCCACACATACACACAAACCCCAGTGCCTGTCCATGCACATACACACAGGTCCACACACACATACTCACACCCTCTCTCACACAGTCAATACCCATTCATACACAAATACCCTCCACACACACTCAAGACAGTACACTTAAAACACACTCAAATCCATACTCCTGTGTTCATACTTGCACACTCAACACGCTCGTGTATACTCCCATGCACTCACATGTGTGCACACTCAGGTACACATGCGTGCCCACCCCTGACATGCACTCTCTCAGCACATTCACAAACTTAATATGCCCAGACTCGCACATTCCACCCTGGAGCACCCGGCTGCCTGTGGCCGCTGAGCATGGCTCTGCCCAGTGCCCCCATGCCTCCCAGGAAGGAGACCCCTCAACCCTGAGCTCTGCAGATGGTTGTGTCTTGACCATGTTAGGACAATGAGCAAAATCCGAATGAATGTGAGGGTCCACTGTGCAGTGACTCTGGCCCAGCCGGCACCGTGGGGGCCAGTGTGCAGGAAGGTGTCAAGTTGCTCCCAGTGAGTGTCCTTGAGCATCTGATGTGGGGGTGGGGGACGAGTCTGCCCAGCCCCAGAGGGCACTTATTGTCATTGAAGCCAGCTCCATGTCTCTCCAAAAAGCTCTGGACAGGACCCTCTTTGTCCAGGACTGAGACAGTCCTTCTAGAAAGAGCTGACCACTGGGGTGGTTCCCAGTGAGCCCACTAGGCGGCAGTGCTTGAGCTTAAAACAGACATCTCACCTGTTTCTCACTGTCAGAGTTACCACCCTGGCTAACCCGGGCCAGCCGTGGGGGTTACATGCGTGTGGAGTCAGGAGTCACGTGCACCTCGGCATTTCTGGTAGCTAGAAAACCTCCCATCATGGAAGGGAAGACGGTGGTCAATCCCAACCCATTTTGTTCACCAAAACATACAATTTAACATGGAAAGGGCTGACGAGGACACTAAATTGGACCCTCTGGACTGTGCAGCAAAAGGGCTGAAGCTGGGGGAGTAAGAACGCCCACCCCCCTTCTCAGCCAGGCTGGGACTGGAAACCAGGCCTCATGGGGGAGGAACAAAGCATCAGAGCAAGGAAACAGCCTCAGAAGGCCCTGTCTGATTTTCTGATTTTTCTTTAATTCTTCTTTTCATGTCTAAGGGGAATGAAAATACTGAGAATGAGCTCTGTTTTTCTTGCTAATCGTCTATCCAGGTGAATGCTCCTTTCACATGTCTTGGGCCTCCGTGGACATACTGCACCTCCCCTGGTTCAGAGAGTTCACAGCCCGGGAGGGCACGACCCTCTCATTGTGCCGACCCTCAGCTTTGTTCTTTCTTCTGTGTGTTAGTGGGCTCGCTGTTTGAGCTCTGAAGACAGAATGCTCTGGCCCTGCTGGAGCCCCAGGCTAAGTCAGGAAAACCTGGGGAAAGCAGAGGACCAGCACCCAGAGCCAAGGGAGCTGAGGCTCCCAGTGGGTCCTCAGAGAGATGAGATTGAGCCACGAAGGCTGGCCTCCACGGGAACCCCACCCCCAGGCCCCCAACCCACACTTCTACCACCTCTTCAATTCTCTGCATACTCCCCATCCCCTGCAGTGGATTAGCTGGGCCCGCCACCTCCACATTCTCTACCTGCCAAGAGTCAGGGCCCAGAGACCTTCCCAATGACCTAGAGACTGGTNCTGCAGCTACTGAAGCCCGCGGGCCCTAGAGCCGGTGCCCCGCTACAACAGGGGCCAGGCAATCAAAGCCCACGCGCCACAGCTAGAGACGAGCCGCCGTTCCCCACAGCTAGAGAAAAGCCTGCTCAGCAGCAAAGACCCGGCACAGCCAAAGCGAAACAAACGAAAAATTTAAAAAAAAGATATTCATCTACAAAAAAAATGGAGAGAGACATTCGAGGCCCGTGCTGTGCCCTGCAGTGGCCACCAACCACCTGTGGCTATTTCATTTCAAACCAATTAAAATGAAAGAACATTCTAAGGACTTCCCTGGCAGTCCAGTGGTGAAGACTCCACACTTCCATAGCAGGGGGCACGGATTTGATATCTGCTTGGGGAACTAAGACCCTGCATGCCGCATGGCACGGCCAAAAAGATAAAATAAATGAAAGATCATTCTAAATTCTGTTTCCAGTCACGCTAGCTGCATTCCAGAGTCTCAATGGCTACGGGGAGCTGGAAGCTACCATACTGGAGGGCAGAGAACAGAACATTTCAATCACCGTAGAAAGCTCCATTGGGCAGCTCAGTCCTATTAACAAGAAGTTGAGGGGCGGGGGAGTAGGAAGCATGAGCAAATGACAGGCCAGAAATCTGGGAGCCATTTAGATGCCTTCCTCATGCCTGAGGCGCATGGCTCAGCAGCTGTGGCTCCCAGGCTCTAGAGCACATTCAGTGCGGCTCCGCCACACTGAATCAGTCACCCACCCTGCTTAATATCTCCTGAAGGACTCTGCTCCTCTGTACCAGCTGACACTTTCCAGGAGCTCTGGCCAGGCCCCAGACCTCAATTCACTCCCAAGACAAATATCTTCATCTGGCTTTTCTAGGGCCTGGACATCAACCCCCAAATTTCACACACATCTCCCAAGAAAGCTGGGCCTAAGATAGGATATCTTCCCACACCTACCGTCTTCTAGGTAAGAAGGCGACTTGACTCAGCATCCAATCAGAGCCTGTCTCAACCCAGCATCATCCATCCCTCAGCCCAGCAGCCTGCACATCTGCTCCTGCCCCCCTCCCCTCCCTGGTCTCCTTTCCACCAGAAAGGAAGCCCTGGGGCTGCCCTCTCTGCTTCGACATCTGGCGGAAATTCTCCAGTTGAGATGCTCTGAGCTCTCCAGCTGCTGCAAGAGGTCCCCTGGACTCAGATCCTGGGGTGCCCAGAAAGGAGAAAGCCCCATGTTGCGGTGTCCCTCTGGCCATCAGGATTGTCTAACATGTGGTATCTGCTTTCCTTCCCCAGAAGCCATTCATCACACTCCTTTTCCATTTACCAGGCTCCTCCAGTGATGGGCAGGAGGGAGGCAGAATGACATCCACTTGATAAATGACGTTTGCTCACCAATCCCAGGAACCCAATTCATATCTAATTTTCCCTTCTGTAATGGGGCAGCCTCATCTGGTCTTGGGCCCTCTCTGGCTTCCTCCCAACATGCTAGAGGAAGCAGCGGTGGGGGATGGGCATCCTTTATTAAAGAAACTCCAGTCAGGTAAAGAATTCGCCTGCAAAGCAGGAGATGCAGGAGACACGGGTTCAATCCCTGGGTTGGGAAGATAACCCAGAGGAGGGCATGGCAATGTACTCAGTATTCTTTGTGTGTGTGTGTTTACCTTTTTAAAAAAAATGTATTTATTTAATTGGAGGCTAATTACTTTACAATATTGTGGGGGTTTCTGCCATACCTCGACATGAATCAGCCACGTGTGTGCATGTGTCTCCCCACCCTGAACGCCCCAACCACCTCCTTCCCCACCCCATCCCTCTGGGTTGTCCCAGAGCACCGGCTTTGACCCACTCAGTATTCTTGCTTGGAGAATCCCATGGACAGAAGAGCCTGGCGGGCTACAGTCCTTGGGGAGAAAAAAGCCAGATGCGACTGAAGCAAGTGAGGTCACCTGGGGGTAAGCTGAGCCTTTTCCAAAAGATGAAGGCATCCTGGTGCCCATCTCCCTCGCTGAATCTCCTTCTTCTCCTTTTCCCAAGAAGCTGTTCTCTGGCTGAGAGGAAGAGGGTTTATTTTCTTAAGGTTTGGGGGTTTACTTGTTCCCTCCAAAGCCCAAGGCCAGGGATAGCAGTGAAGTCTTCCAGGGCTACTTGCTGATGAATAAGCGAGGGCTTCCTTTGCGCTGACTTGGGACCACACAGCCAAGGTAAGACGGGCCAGGCCTCCTCCCCATCCTGAAACATCTCCATCCTCTCCTGGGACAATTCTCTGTGCCTAGACCAGAGAGGGCTCACCTGGAGCTGAGAGCAGACACTGCCTAAATCTCTGCCCAGGCCCTGCAAACAAGGAGACCACGTGGGCTGCAGGCGGCGGGCCTTCAGGGGCACCTGGCCAGCCCAGCCTCCCCAGTGCAAACAAAGATTTCCTTGACTAGAGCCCTGTCCTTAGATCACCTCCCAGCTGTGAGGCCTCGGGCGGTAGGCTTTCCCCCGCTTTGAGAACCGTGCGAGAGAGAAGAGCCACTGACAGCTCGTGCCTCACCGGAGCCCGCGCTGCAGGTGGCCTGGCCCCTGGCCCACTGCCCCGCAGCGATGACACCCTCAGAGCGCTGACCGCCCCCAAGACGGAGGCTGAGAAGTAGCTAGGAATTCCATGGCCACCGCAATATCCCTTTTACAAGCAGCACAACCGTTTTCAATTTTCTGGAACCCGAAAATCACTGCCGCATTTTACAGCCATCTCTGGGGACGAGGTGGGGCGGGGGGAGCTTGGAAAAAGGTAGAACGTTGTCCCACATCTAGTGGCTTCTAAGTCAAGAGTGTAATTTAGCTTAGGATCCAACAGTCCCACCACCTCCCGATCCAGCCCAGACGGCTCTGGCTCTCCTGTGTGCTGCAGAGCGCCTGCCAGAGATGACCACCCGCCTCTCCGCTTCCTCTCCGGCCCACCCTGTCTCCCAGTGTTTACCCTGCACTACTTTCCTTTTAGAGACAGGTGTTTTCCAGGCTGTATCCTCAGCTCTCAGCCCCTCTCACTCCAAACGCTTTCTGCCCGTCTTTTCCTATACGCTGGCTTCAGCAGATGGCTCCTCGATCCTTGTCCCCAGCAGGCGTCCCTGATCATCAAGCTCTGGGCCTGCGCTCTCCAGAACAGTAGCTTCTGATCCCTGGGGCCAGATGCATTAATGACAACTAAACAAAGTGAAAATTTCTGTTCTCCGTCACTCAAGCACATCTTAAGTGGCTCAGCTGGGAGGACACGCCCATGGTTGCAGTCCTATTGGACAGCGTTGGTCCGGACCCAGGTGTCCCACTGTCTTCAGACCAGGTCTCCTCACTGTCGTAAGATGCTCGAGCCCCTTGTTAGCTTCCTCTCTTCTTCCTCAGCCTCCAGCAGCCCTGCTCCTACTCCTGCACGTACAGCTGTTCACACAGGGGCCCCAGGCTGGCACCTGGGAGACCCCTAGACCCCTGCTTCTCCTGCACCATCACCAGGCCTCCTGAAGGTCTTCTCTCCCCATCTAGGGTGCCATCGCCGCTTTTCTCTCAGCCCTGCACTTGTCTCGTCTCTCCTCTGCCTTTCGAACTGCTTGCCAGAGGCCACTTTCAAACCTGCACATCTAAATGTCACCCTTGGCCCCAATGGCTTCCCACGAAAATAAAGGAAATGTTTAAACTCTTGAGCTTCACCATCTATCTCCCGTCTCATCTCTGGCCCCTCATTCCCACCCCTGCACCTGTATCCTTCACGCCAGCCACCTAGAGCCACTGGAAGTCCCAACACAAGTCACACCATGGTCTCATCCTCCATATCTTTCTCCTGCCACCTTCCCCATCGCCGTGTCCTTCAGAGCCCAGCCCGATGCCACCTCCTCCAGGAAGTTTCCTCCCCCAGCATTTGGCACAGAGCGGCTTTCTTGTCTGGTCCGCTCACAGGCCAGGAGGTCCTCAACACACAGGAGATGCGTCTCATTTCACAACCATCTCCAGGGTCTGGGGTCTGACTTTCAGTACTGACTGAATTCTGCAACCCCTTTCAGGCCTTCTCAAGTAGCAGAGCCATCGTCCAAAGAGGACTCAAGCCAGTGTGTTCAGATCTGTCTCTAATTTGGAATGTGGGTGGTCTGCAGCAGGGGGAGAAGGGAAGTGGGGAGAGTGACTAGGGACACTCTGTTACGTGTCATCAGAATGCTGAATCCTGGTGTGACAGGTAGCCATCTTTGCCTCAAATGCTCCTCTTATCAGCACTCAAAGCCTTCTGCTTCAAAAGAAAGAGTTACGGGCTTCCCTGGGGGTCCAGCAGTTAAGAATCCACCTGCCAGTGCAGGAGACAGAGGCTCCATCCCTAGTCCAGGAAGACCCCACATGCCACGGGGCAATGAAGCCCGTGCGCCCGGGCGCTGCAGCTACTGAAGCCGCATTCCTAGAGCCTAGAGCCCGTGCACCACCAGAGGAGCCACCATGAGGAGAAGCCCCTGTACCCCCACGAAGAGCAGCCCCCACTCACCACAACTAGGGAAAGCCCACAAGCAGCAGCGAAGATCCAGAAAGAAAAAAATTAAAAAGAAAAATAAGAGTTGCAACCCACTGCCTCTGTCAACCAAAGTTACAAACCACCTCCAAGATCCTGCAAAAGCCGTCCAATCAAATGATGGTACATCCACACAACGGAAAGCTAAAAGCGAGGTGGTTGTCAGGGCGACAAACTCAAGTGCCTTTAGCCATTGACCGTGGTCTTGGGTGTAATGTCATAGGGAGGGGTGGAGATTGCAAGAAACCAGGAAACACAAGCTCCATTTAAAGGTATTTAAATTAACAAATCGGAGAAGGCAATGGCACCCCCCTCCAGTACTCTTGTCTGGAAATTCCATGGACAGAGGAGCCTGGTAGGCTGCAGTCCATGGGGTCGCTAGGAGTCGGACACGACTGAGCGACTTCACTTTCACTTTTCACTTTCATGCATTGGAGAAGGAAATGGCAACCCCCTCCAGTGTTCTTGCCTGGAGAATCCCAGGGATGGGGGAGCCTGGTGGGCTGCCGTCTATGGGGTCGCACAGAGTCGGACACAACTGAAGCGACTTGGCAGCAAATAAACAAATAAATGATGCTGGGAGGTGGGCAACTTCAGCCAGCAGCACCAAGGACTGACCTCTGTCAACAGATGAGTATTTACTCATGAAAAGATGTTCATAAAATGCTGATGAGTTTAAAATGCAGGTTGAAAACAAATGTACATAAAAACACACCCACACACGCACATACAGTAACTGCAGGGATCCGAAGGCCACCCACCTGGCTGCTGACAGCAATTGTCTCTGGGTGATGAAAATATGGATGTTTGCCATTTTCTTATTTTAGTGTCTCTGGGGTTTTCCCCTATAATAGTCACATATTTTTTCACATTAAGTACACATTATTTTCCACTTAGAAAAATGACGAATAAGCCCCGCCCTGGGGATTGAGAGATCATTTTGTTTATTCTGAAGAATTTGAGTCTATGCGAGGGAAAGGAGAATGGGGGAGGGGCTTGGGGATGCTGTGGCGAGTTTGGGGCTCAAGCCAGACTGTGTGGAATATAAATTGTCCTCGTGCTAAAGTCCCACGTTCTTTCACAAGTGTGTGTTGAGTGTCTGCTGAGCACTAGGAAGAGGGCTGGGTTCTAGAAATGTGATGGAAAAAGAAGACACAGTGCTCTGATCAGGCAGCAGAACCCTGGAGTTACCGTGGGTACCAGTTAGGCGGGAGAAGGCACTGGAGCGGGGCTAGAATCAGGCCAGCTGGAGAGAACACGTTCTCGAGAAGCAGAGGATTTGTTCTGCCTTTCACACACCAGTCACTGGTGACTCGCTACTGAAGGAAGCTGCCTGCAGCCATCAAAGAGGAGGAAATGGAGAAAAACCCACGAGTCCATCGTCAGGCATGGTCAGGCGCGTTAAT
Organism: Raphicerus campestris; assembly: GCA_006410735.1. Taxonomy (NCBI): domain Eukaryota; kingdom Metazoa; phylum Chordata; class Mammalia; order Artiodactyla; family Bovidae; genus Raphicerus; species Raphicerus campestris. Next base: position 2,057,878 of record SJYW01003465.1, read on the forward strand.
GGGCCCGTGAGCAGCCCTGTCAATTACCAGAGATTGCTTCTAACAAAGCTCCACAGCGATCACTGGTTAAGCGCCTGCTGCGTGCTGGGCTTTGGGCACACACCTTACGGAGGCTACTGCACTTGACCCCTACAGCCACTTCGATTTCTCCAAGGAAGAAATGGGCTCAGAGTCAGGGAGTCACCCACTCAGGCCCTGCTGTGGCAGGTGCAAGAGCTCAGGTGAGACCCAGGGGTGCCTGACAGCAGAGCTCCTGCCGCTGTGCCTCACGGGACCTCCAGGAAGAAGCCAGGTAGGACGAGCTGGCTCTACCAAACCACGGTCCAGCGGGGGGCCCCCACCTTCTGGGCAAGCATTCCCTTGCTTAGCTCACTCGGTTACCGCAGGAACAGCAACAGCGGCCCCCGGGCCCTGCAGAAATTATCCCCCAGCTGAACCCTCGTGTCCCTCCCTCCAGCAGATTGCTGAGGGCCTGTCCCAGGCCCAGCACCATGCAGGGCACTGGGGCATCACTGATAACTGTCCCATCAAAGTGATGTGCTAAGATCTCTTAGGGCCACATCTTAATGCCCACCGCTGGAGCTGAACGCCTTTGGGTTTAGGCATAGAATCACCAGGAACCCCCCTCACATCTCAGAATGGAAGGGCGTGGGGGCTGTGGCTCACTGAATGTACATGTTGAGGGCTCTGCTATTGCATGGTAGAGAGCAAATGGTGCATGGGTGAGGTCTGGAGGGGAGGGAAGAGGGAAGCCCACAACTCACAAGGATGGTGAACATCCCACCCCAATCCCCATGCCCTCTGATGCTCAGAAGCAAAGGGGTCTGAGGCTGAGTGCAGCTCGGAGAGGGGAATGGTGTAGAGTATCGACTCTGGGGGCTGCCCTGGCGGTTCAGTGGCTAAGACTCTGTGCTGCTAATGCAAGGGGTGCAGGTTCAATCCCTAGTCAGGGAGCTAGGATCTTGCATGCTGCATGGAGCGGCCAGAAGATAATAATAATAATCGACACTGGGGATGCACTGAGTGTGCCCTGTGTCTGCCTATCCCTTAGAGGTTGCCTGGGGTCAGATGTGGGGGCCCCAGAGGAGAGGTCCCTGCAGAGAGGGAACCGAGAGAAGATACAGTATCAGAAGGGAACAAAGTGGAAAAGGCAGGCATTGAACTCCAGCACAGCTCCCCAGCTCTGGCTCTGCTTGCTCCATGGGACATTCTCAGGGTCTCTTTCTCATGGGTCTACCCAGATTATACTACCATGGGTCTTGTTCTTGTGTGAAAGTGTGAGTTGCTTAGTCATGTCCAGCTGTTTGCAACCCCATGGACTGTAGCCCACCAGGCTCCTCTGTCCATGGGATTCTCCAGGCAAGAATACTAGAATACTGGAGTGGGTAGCTAGATCCTTCTCCAGGGGATCTTCCCGACCCAGGGATGGAACCCAGGTCTCCCACACTGCAGGCAGATTCTACCACATGAGCCANAAAAAAATTAAAAAGAAAAATAAGAGTTGCAACCCACTGCCTCTGTCAACCAAAGTTACAAACCACCTCCAAGATCCTGCAAAAGCCGTCCAATCAAATGATGGTACATCCACACAACGGAAAGCTAAAAGCGAGGTGGTTGTCAGGGCGACAAACTCAAGTGCCTTTAGCCATTGACCGTGGTCTTGGGTGTAATGTCATAGGGAGGGGTGGAGATTGCAAGAAACCAGGAAACACAAGCTCCATTTAAAGGTATTTAAATTAACAAATCGGAGAAGGCAATGGCACCCCCCTCCAGTACTCTTGTCTGGAAATTCCATGGACAGAGGAGCCTGGTAGGCTGCAGTCCATGGGGTCGCTAGGAGTCGGACACGACTGAGCGACTTCACTTTCACTTTTCACTTTCATGCATTGGAGAAGGAAATGGCAACCCCCTCCAGTGTTCTTGCCTGGAGAATCCCAGGGATGGGGGAGCCTGGTGGGCTGCCGTCTATGGGGTCGCACAGAGTCGGACACAACTGAAGCGACTTGGCAGCAAATAAACAAATAAATGATGCTGGGAGGTGGGCAACTTCAGCCAGCAGCACCAAGGACTGACCTCTGTCAACAGATGAGTATTTACTCATGAAAAGATGTTCATAAAATGCTGATGAGTTTAAAATGCAGGTTGAAAACAAATGTACATAAAAACACACCCACACACGCACATACAGTAACTGCAGGGATCCGAAGGCCACCCACCTGGCTGCTGACAGCAATTGTCTCTGGGTGATGAAAATATGGATGTTTGCCATTTTCTTATTTTAGTGTCTCTGGGGTTTTCCCCTATAATAGTCACATATTTTTTCACATTAAGTACACATTATTTTCCACTTAGAAAAATGACGAATAAGCCCCACCCTGGGGATTGAGAGATCATTTTGTTTATTCTGAAGAATTTGAGTCTATGCGAGGGAAAGGAGAATGGGGGAGGGGCTTGGGGATGCTGTGGCGAGTTTGGGGCTCAAGCCAGACTGTGTGGAATATAAATTGTCCTCGTGCTAAAGTCCCACGTTCTTTCACAAGTGTGTGTTGAGTGTCTGCTGAGCACTAGGAAGAGGGCTGGGTTCTAGAAATGTGATGGAAAAAGAAGAAGACACAGTGCTCTGATCAGGCAGCAGAACCCTGGAGTTACCGTGGGTACCAGTTAGGCGGGAGAAGGCACTGGAGCGGGGCTAGAATCAGGCCAGCTGGAGAGAACACGTTCTCGAGAAGCAGAGGATTTGTTCTGCCTTTCACACACCAGTCACTGGTGACTCGCTACTGAAGGAAGCTGCCTGCAGCCATCAAAGAGGAGGAAATGGAGAAAAACCCACGAGTCCATCGTCAGGCATGGTCAGGCGCGTTAATGGGCCCGTGAGCAGCCCTGTCAATTACCAGAGATTGCTTCTAACAAAGCTCCACAGCGATCACTGGTTAAGCGCCTGCTGCGTGCTGGGCTTTGGGCACACACCTTACGGAGGCTACTGCACTTGACCCCTACAGCCACTTCGATTTCTCCAAGGAAGAAATGGGCTCAGAGTCAGGGAGTCACCCACTCAGGCCCTGCTGTGGCAGGTGCAAGAGCTCAGGTGAGACCCAGGGGTGCCTGACAGCAGAGCTCCTGCCGCTGCGCCTCACGGGACCTCCAGGAAGAAGCCAGGTAGGACGAGCTGGCTCTACCAAACCACGGTCCAGCGGGGGGCCCCCACCTTCTGGGCAAGCATTCCCTTGCTTAGCTCACTCGGTTACCGCAGGAACAGCAACAGCGGCCCCCGGGCCCTGCAGAAATTATCCCCCAGCTGAACCCTCGTGTCCCTCCCTCCAGCAGATTGCTGAGGGCCTGTCCCAGGCCCAGCACCATGCAGGGCACTGGGGCATCACTGATAACTGTCCCATCAAAGTGATGTGCTAAGATCTCTTAGGGCCACATCTTAATGCCCACCGCTGGAGCTGAACGCCTTTGGGTTTAGGCATAGAATCACCAGGAACCCCCCTCACATCTCAGAATGGAAGGGCGTGGGGGCTGTGGCTCACTGAATGTACATGTTGAGGGCTCTGCTATTGCATGGTAGAGAGCAAATGGTGCATGGGTGAGGTCTGGAGGGGAGGGAAGAGGGAAGCCCACAACTCACAANCTGGAACCCGAAAATCACTGCCGCATTTTACAGCCATCTCTGGGGACGAGGTGGGGCGGGGGGAGCTTGGAAAAAGGTAGAACGTTGTCCCACATCTAGTGGCTTCTAAGTCAAGAGTGTAATTTAGCTTAGGATCCAACAGTCCCACCACCTCCCGATCCAGCCCAGACGGCTCTGGCTCTCCTGTGTGCTGCAGAGCGCCTGCCAGAGATGACCACCCGCCTCTCCGCTTCCTCTCCGGCCCACCCTGTCTCCCAGTGTTTACCCTGCACTACTTTCCTTTTAGAGACAGGTGTTTTCCAGGCTGTATCCTCAGCTCTCAGCCCCTCTCACTCCAAACGCTTTCTGCCCGTCTTTTCCTATACGCTGGCTTCAGCAGATGGCTCCTCGATCCTTGTCCCCAGCAGGCGTCCCTGATCATCAAGCTCTGGGCCTGCGCTCTCCAGAACAGTAGCTTCTGATCCCTGGGGCCAGATGCATTAATGACAACTAAACAAAGTGAAAATTTCTGTTCTCCGTCACTCAAGCACATCTTAAGTGGCTCAGCTGGGAGGACACGCCCATGGTTGCAGTCCTATTGGACAGCGTTGGTCCGGACCCAGGTGTCCCACTGTCTTCAGACCAGGTCTCCTCACTGTCGTAAGATGCTCGAGCCCCTTGTTAGCTTCCTCTCTTCTTCCTCAGCCTCCAGCAGCCCTGCTCCTACTCCTGCACGTACAGCTGTTCACACAGGGGCCCCAGGCTGGCACCTGGGAGACCCCTAGACCCCTGCTTCTCCTGCACCATCACCAGGCCTCCTGAAGGTCTTCTCTCCCCATCTAGGGTGCCATCGCCGCTTTTCTCTCAGCCCTGAACTTGTCTCGTCTCTCCTCTGCCTTTCGAACTGCTTGCCAGAGGCCACTTTCAAACCTGCACATCTAAATGTCACCCTTGGCCCCAATGGCTTCCCACGAAAATAAAGGAAATGTTTAAACTCTTGAGCTTCACCATCTATCTCCCGTCTCATCTCTGGCCCCTCATTCCCACCCCTGCACCTGTATCCTTCACGCCAGCCACCTAGAGCCACTGGAAGTCCCAACACAAGTCACACCATGGTCTCATCCTCCATATCTTTCTCCTGCCACCTTCCCCATCGCCGTGTCCTTCAGAGCCCAGCCCGATGCCACCTCCTCCAGGAAGTTTCCTCCCCCAGCATTTGGCACAGAGCGGCTTTCTTGTCTGGTCCGCTCACAGGCCAGGAGGTCCTCAACACACAGGAGATGCGTCTCATTTCACAACCATCTCCAGGGTCTGGGGTCTGACTTTCAGTACTGACTGAATTCTGCAACCCCTTTCAGGCCTTCTCAAGTAGCAGAGCCATCGTCCAAAGAGGACTCAAGCCAGTGTGTTCAGATCTGTCTCTAATTTGGAATGTGGGTGGTCTGCAGCAGGGGGAGAAGGGAAGTGGGGAGAGTGACTAGGGACACTCTGTTACGTGTCATCAGAATGCTGAATCCTGGTGTGACAGGTAGCCGTCTTTGCCTCAAATGCTCCTCTTATCAGCACTCAAAGCCTTCTGCTTCAAAAGAAAGAGTTACGGGCTTCCCTGGGGGTCCAGCAGTTAAGAATCCACCTGCCAGTGCAGGAGACAGAGGCTCCATCCCTAGTCCAGGAAGACCCCACATGCCACGGGGCAATGAAGCCCGTGCGCCCGGGCGCTGCAGCTACTGAAGCCGCATTCCTAGAGCCTAGAGCCCGTGCACCACCAGAGGAGCCACCATGAGGAGAAGCCCCTGTACCCCCACGAAGAGCAGCCCCCACTCACCACAACTAGGGAAAGCCCACAAGCAGCAGCGAAGATCCAGAAAGAAAAAAAATTAAAAAGAAAAATAAGAGTTGCAACCCACTGCCTCTGTCAACCAAAGTTACAAACCACCTCCAAGATCCTGCAAAAGCCGTCCAATCAAATGATGGTACATCCACACAACGGAAAGCTAAAAGCGAGGTGGTTGTCAGGGCGACAAACTCAAGTGCCTTTAGCCATTGACCGTGGTCTTGGGTGTAATGTCATAGGGAGGGGTGGAGATTGCAAGAAACCAGGAAACACAAGCTCCATTTAAAGGTATTTAAATTAACAAATCGGAGAAGGCAATGGCACCCCCCTCCAGTACTCTTGTCTGGATATCCCATGGACGGAGGAGCCTGGTAGGCTGCAGTCCGTGGGGTCGCTAGGAGTCAGACACGACTGAATGACTTCACTTTCACTTTTCACTTTCAATGCATTGGAGAAGGAAATGGCAACCCCCTCCAGTGTTCTTGCCTGGAGAATCCCAGGGATGGGGGAGCCTGGTGGGCTGCCGTCTATGGGGTCGCACAGAGTCGGACACAACTGAAGCGACTTGGCAGCAAATAAACAAATAAATGATGCTGGGAGGTGGGCAACTTCAGCCAGCAGCACCAAGGACTGACCTCTGTCAACAGATGAGTATTTACTCATGAAAAGATGTTCATAAAATGCTGATGAGTTTAAAATGCAGGTTGAAAACAAATGTACATAAAAACACACCCACACACGCACATACAGTAACTGCAGGGATCCGAAGGCCACCCACCTGGCTGCTGACAGCAATTGTCTCTGGGTGATGAAAATATGGATGTTTGCCATTTTCTTATTTTAGTGTCTCTGGGGTTTTCCCCTATAATAGTCACATATTTTTTCACATTAAGTACACATTATTTTCCACTTAGAAAAATGACGAATAAGCCCCACCCTGGGGATTGAGAGATCATTTTGTTTATTCTGAAGAATTTGAGTCTATGCGAGGGAAAGGAGAATGGGGGAGGGGCTTGGGGATGCTGTGGCGAGTTTGGGGCTCAAGCCAGACTGTGTGGAATATAAATTGTCCTCGTGCTAAAGTCCCACGTTCTTTCACAAGTGTGTGTTGAGTGTCTGCTGAGCACTAGGAAGAGGGCTGGGTTCTAGAAATGTGATGGAAAAAGAAGAAGACACAGTGCTCTGATCAGGCAGCAGAACCCTGGAGTTACCGTGGGTACCAGTTAGGCGGGAGAAGGCACTGGAGCGGGGCTAGAATCAGGCCAGCTGGAGAGAACACGTTCTCGAGAAGCAGAGGATTTGTTCTGCCTTTCACACACCAGTCACTGGTGACTAGCTACTGAAGGAAGCTGCCTGCAGCCATCAAAGAGGAGGAAATGGAGAAAAACCCACGAGTCCATCGTCAGGCATGGTCAGGCGCGTTAATGGGCCCGTGAGCAGCCCTGTCAATTACCAGAGATTGCTTCTAACAAAGCTCCACAGCGATCACTGGTTAAGCGCCTGCTGCGTGCTGGGCTTTGGGCACACACCTTACGGAGGCTACTGCACTTGACCCCTACAGCCACTTCGATTTCTCCAAGGAAGAAATGGGCTCAGAGTCAGGGAGTCACCCACTCAGGCCCTGCTGTGGCAGGTGCAAGAGCTCAGGTGAGACCCAGGGGTGCCTGACAGCAGAGCTCCTGCCGCTGCGCCTCACGGGACCTCCAGGAAGAAGCCAGGTAGGACGAGCTGGCTCTACCAAACCATGGTCCAGCGGGGGGCCCCCACCTTCTGGGCAAGCATTCCCTTGCTTAGCTCACTCGGTTACCGCAGGAACAGCAACAGCGGCCCCCGGGCCCTGCAGAAATTATCCCCCAGCTGAACCCTCGTGTCCCTCCCTCCAGCAGATTGCTGAGGGCCTGTCCCAGGCCCAGCACCATGCAGGGCACTGGGGCATCACTGATAACTGTCCCATCAAAGTGATGTGCTAAGATCTCTTAGGGCCACATCTTAATGCCCACCGCTGGAGCTGAACGCCTTTGGGTTTAGGCATAGAATCACCAGGAACTCCCCTCACATCTCAGAATGGAAGGGCGTGGGGGCTGTGGCTCACTGAATGTACATGTTGAGGGCCCTGCTATTGCATGGTAGAGAGCAAATGGTGCATGGGTGAGGTCTGGAGGGGAGGGAAGAGGGAAGCCCACAACTCACAGGGATGGTGAACATCCCACCCCGATCCCCATGCCCTCTGATGCTCAGAAGCAAAGGGGTCTGAGGCTGAGTGCAGCTCGGAGAGGGGAATGGTGTAGAGTATCGACTCTGGGGGCTGCCCTGGCGGTTCAGTGGCTAAGACTCTGTGCTGCTAATGCAAGGGGTGCAGGTTCAATCCCTAGTCAGGGAGCTAGGATCTTGCANGTAAAGTTCAGTGCCAGAATATTTGGTTTATGAGTCATGCTAATTACAGCTGGGAGGGGGGGCGGGTGGAGGGAAGGGAGAGAGGCACCAGGAAGAACAGAAAGAAGCATGTTCCAAAAGAATTATGCTGTGCTGGTTGCCCTGAATAGGGAGGTTATGTCCCAGGAATGAGGCGGGAGTTGCCTGCAGGCTTCCCGAGGCCATGTCGGCTTTCTCGGCTCCCACCTGCGAGCGTGCCCCTCGCTAGCTGGCTGCACCTGCCCCAGACAGGCAGCGGTGTCCTCTGGCTGAAAGACGGCCCATCCAAGCCCTCTGGCACCTGCATTTCTCTGTCTTCCTGACCTGCTGCTCACTCTGGCATCCCAAGAGACTCAAGATGAGAGAAGGAAGGGAGTAGAGAGCTAGAGGAGAGGGCCAGAGTCCCTGGGAAGCAGAACCTGGCTGTCTTGGCCTCAAGGAACTTTCTCTATGGGCAGCTGGGTAGTAGAAATCTGCAGACTTGAGAAGTTTGGGTTTTCCAGCCTCTGTTTGGAAAGCTGCACGTCCTTGAGCAAGTCACATCCCTTCTCTGGGCACAGATATTCAGGCCCCAGGTCCTCCACGTACTGCCTCTGGGCAAGCCACAGTCTCTCTGAGCTTATCAGGGATGACAGTACCATTGGTAGAATTGTTGAGAATCAGCATTTGCTCATTGCTTACTGTGTGGGAAACACACAGATACACACACGCACGTGCACTGTCATCATTTATATTGCTACTATTATTGTTAGGGCATCCCTAAGCTCCTCTTAGCGCCCAGGTTAAGAAGGAGAGTGGAGAAGCAGGGCAGGAGAGGACAGCTCAACCCTCTCGTCCCCCATCACCCCTCACCTGTGTGTTTCAGTTCCCCATCTCCCCTTCACCTGTGTGTTTCCCGCCTCTCTGGTCAGCAGGGACGGTGAGCAGGCCTCGTGGAGCGTGTACTTCTTCCCCGGCCTCTCCCGGCAGCACACAAAGTCAAGTGCCTCTATGTGTGACCTTGCACGTGGGGCTGTCCGCGTGCTTCCCTGAACTATAAAAAGCAAAGGCCCAGCAGCCTCTGAGGACCTCACATCCTCCCCCCAGGGACCCAGGATGTAGCTAGCGGTTGAGAAAACTCAGTTTCTCAGGACACTCCCCATTTTCAAAGCTTGGAAGGAGGAAACTCCTAGTGTGCCAAACTGCCTCTGTTCTTAGAAACCAAGTGACAGAGAGAAGAGACAGGAACAAGTCACAGAGTGGTTCACCCCCCCGAGTGGGTCAGCCTGAAGCACACTGGGGTCCCACAGAAGACACAGCAGCTGTGCACGGTGGGGCCCAGGCTCACGTGACATGTGTGCCCCGGACAGGTGGGCTCGCACCTATGCTATGGAGATGCCTGGCACTTCGTGCTGCACCAAGAGGCATGTGCCGTCCAGAGGCTTAAGGGCAGCTCAGCGACTCCAGCCCCAAACAGGGCCACCTTGGTGATGCCAGCAGACCAGAGGGTCCCCGGGAAAGGGACAACATTTTTTCCTGTCCAGACTGGATCCCCTCCAGGAGCACCAAAGCCATTAGATGCAGGGGCCAAAGTCAGCATTCCCTGTTCTGTGTGAGGTCCAAGTTGCCCACAGGCAAGGCTGGCTCTCACGTGACCCAGGAGATATTGGGGCAGGGGCTCCCCACCAAGGGTAGAGGGGAAACCTGGGTATCATTCCTTTCCTTTTCACACCGGGAGAAGATTGAAGCAATGTAAACAGGCCACAAAAATCAAGGGAGGTCCAATCATTCCCAGGGCCTTCCTAGGTGGCTCAGTGGTAAAGAATCTGCCTGCAAATGCAAGACCACGCGGGTTCGATCTGTGGGTCGGGAAGATCCCCTGGAGGAGGAAATGGTAACCCACTCCAGTATTCTAGCCTGGGAAATCCCATGGACAGAGGAGTTTGGCAGGCTACAGTCCATGGGGTCGCAAAGAGTCAGACACCACTTAGGGACTAAAACAAACAAAACCAACCATTCCCAACAGCATCTGTTGGAGCCTCCTGCTTCCAGGCCACAGAGGGAGACCACGGCCACGGCTCTCCGTGGCATCTCCCCCAAGGCAGGCAGCAGCAGGAACCCGCACTGGACCCTTCCCGCAACTGGTCTTTCTGCCGCTTGGCAGCAAGTGCCCCGACCCCTCCCACTGCGCTCCTCGCCCGCTGCCAGCCCCAGTCAAGGTACCGGTTCTCTGAGTATGCTGAAGCCAGAAAAAGGAGCTCCGGGCCCCCCTACCCTCGCCCCGCACACACACCCCGCCCACCAGGCCACCTACCGCCAACCACCGGCGTGCGGGAGCGAGCGGGGCGCCCGCGTTCTCCCCGCGGCCTCTCTTACAGCATCTCCCAGCGGCAGAGCCTCCTCCCGGCCAGGTCGAGGGAAGACCAGACTTGTCGAAGGAGAGAGCAAGCAGGAAGAAAAAAAAAAAAAGTCCTCCGGAACAGAGGGCCCCGAAAGTTTGCGGGGGAGGGGGGTTGGGAGGGGAGGTGGTGCAGGCAACAGCCGACCCCTTCCCGGCACCTGGATCGCCCGGACTCCGAGGTCTCTTTGGCCAGAAGCGGAAACGCGGTTTCTCGAAAGTAGAGGAAGAGCCGAAGAAAGCGGGACAGACGTGTAAGGAGCAAATCCCGGCCAGATGTGAGCGGCCGCGGAGCCTCGAACGCTCCCAGCGCATTTTATCCAAACAGCAGCCGCCGAGGATTAACTGTGTGTGTGCCCGGGGGGAGCGCCCGCGCCGCCCTCCTCCTGGCAACCCTGGGAGCCGGCGGGCTGGGGACTGGCCAGTGGGGGTGGGGTTCTGAGGGTCTGGAAGTCCCTCCTGGTGTGGGGGGATGGGGGTCCAAGGACAAGGAGGGTTGGGAACTCCCAGTGTTGCTGGGTGGCAGGGGGCTGGGCTCCAAGGCGCTCAAGGGGCACTTGCAGCCACCCCACCCCCATCGGTTCCCAGATGGTAGCAGACCTGAGACATCCAGCTGGGGTGCCAGGGGCCTCCGACAGGTTTGAGGCAGTCTGTGAACGCCCAAACAGAATGCAGAATAGCACGTGTGCCTGTGCGTGTGCATACACGGGTGTTATTGGACACTGACGGTCTAATGCTTTGATCAGATTCTTAGAGGAGGCTGTGATCCAAAGGTTAAGAACCCTGGCTGGGGGTTCAGTCTTTCTGGGTGACATGTGAGCCAGGGTGGGGCCAGCAGGGACATCAGTGTTTCTCAGTCTCTATCGGGCCTTTCATTCCTTGATATGAAAAACAGACATTTTCTCCATCTTATACAAAAGTTATTTTGCAACGACGTCCTTTGCCCCCGCCCCCCATTCCTTCCCTGCATCCTGATAAACTGCACTAGGCTTCTCAAGAGCTGCCCCTGGTCAAGCTGGTCTCTATCCCCAAAGTCTGAGTCAGGCCAGATAGTTCTAGCATCTTATCATATCAAGAGACGACATAAGAACAATCTGTGTTGAGAAACACAACTCTGTTGTGATGATAGAATTGGGGTGGGGGGGTTTCTCCCCGGCTCCCACGGTCTCTCCGATCTGTCTGGATGTCCTGCCTGCACTTTTTGTTTTGGGGTCACTCCTCCCAGGACCTCTCCCCCTGGCTCTCCTCGGACAGGAGATATAGAAGCAAGGATGCTAGATTGGGGTGTTCAGAGCAAAGCAGAGAGACTCTCACTCTTCCTTGCCTTGGAATTTCTTCTCCACCTCTGCGCTCCACGTGTCTGCCTGGAAGGCTAAGACATTAAACGAGAGGAGGAGGAGAGTGCGTTTCTGACGTGCACCCGGCACACCTTCTCACCAGGGTAAGCTGAGAATGGTGGCGATGGAAGAAGACAGAGGGGCTCTGGGTAGTGGAGAGGCCCCAGCCATCAGCTCGCTTCTGTGGGAGCAAAGTCACGAGTGGCCCTGATCCTCCCTAGCCCTAGAGAACTTCAAGGACACCATGGAAAGATTAAGTAAATGCTTTCCCCCTGGAGATATGGTTTTATTTCAGCTGGCGTTAGAAGACTCAGAACTGCTCACGATCTTTGGCATGTGTCTGAGACTTGGCAAACCCTACATCCCTGGTAGCTTATCCACACAGGAAAACCAGAGATAAGCTCGTCTTCGTTCCGTGCATAACCCGAGGACACTTCCCGGTCAACAAGACCCCAGGCCAGCACACCCACTGACCTTCTCCTAGTTGTTCTGTCCTCGAATAACCTTCAAAGCAGGGAGATGGCAGTAACTGAAGAGGCCACCCTGTGGGTTCTTCCTGGGCCTTAGAGGATTCAGGTCTTTCTCAGAGCTCCTGTGAACTGGGAACCCCCTGAGTGCAATGGGAAAGCCCTCCTTTGTCCTACTTAGGAGGCTCAGACCTGGGAAAGTCCTGAACCAATACCAGAATTCAACGTGCACAAAGCTGGGCACACAGCTTGAAAGGGACACAGACATGGAGATGGAAGGTTTGTTCCCTTCTTGCCTCCATGCAAGGTGGCTTTGGTGTTGAAGAAGTAAAAGAAAGTTACCTCTAAGACCATTCCAAGGCATGAACTCAGAGGCCCAATATAGAGCAGAGCTCTAGAAATACAGCCAAAGAAGGACCATCCCTTTCAGCAGCAGTTGCCTTGTCCTTAGAGGAAGCTTCAAGTCTGCAGCCAGGGAATGCTGCCCTGCCTCGGTGGGTCTTAGTCTATAACGCAGAGCCAGGTCCAGAGTCTCTTCCTAGAACCTGTGAAGACAGATGTGTCTGGAGTACGATGCAACTGTCACAAGAGCATCCTACCCAGTGGGCTTTGGGTGGGGCCCCTTCATCAGACGCTTGTGTCTTTAGTGGGACAAAGGAAAGACATGCATAGTCTCACAACACTTTAAATCATGTTGTTCTTTCAAATTTGTTTCATGCCAAATTTAGGAAAACACTGTGTTTTCAGAGTGTTTGTATTGGGGGATCTGGGGTCAAGTGTGAGAATAGTCATGATAACCATCATTACAAGAAACATCTTCTTCCCTCTTTCCTGTTGGTTTGAGCCCCCAATTCTCCCAAGAGTTAGAAAGAGATTACTCTTTTTTTTTTTTGGAGGCAGAAACTGGGGGGTGGGTGTGTTGATATTAAATGTGGCAACGAGAGCCGGGGTTTCCCAAGATATTCATGAGAAACAGAAGACTCTGAGGCGTGGGAAGTTCCGGAGAATAGGAACCAAAGTCTGAGTACACGTTGGGTAGTGCCATCGGGGCCCACAACCCAAGCCAACAGACAACTGGGCAAAGATTCGAAAGTCTACGCTCCCAGAGAAAGCAAAGTCTGCCTTTAAGAAAAGAAATATTATGTCACGCAAACACAGAGCTGGCAGGGGCCCTAATGCCCTTTGTCAGTTATTTCCTTAAAGTGTAAGTAGTAAAGATTTTGGCGATGCTTGATTGTCTCCATCGTGAGTATAGCCTGCCTCCCCCAGCCCACCCCAACCCCACCTGCAACAACCAGGGCAGAATGTTCTCAGTTCAGCAAATATCTTCCCCTAGGACAGTCTGAGCCAGGGCTAGGACAAGAGTGATGGTTAAAAAAAAAAAAAAAAAGCTAACAAATCAGAACTCAAAGCCAGCAGTCATGCCTGGGGGAAAGTTCATCAGCCCAGTGATGGGTCAGAGGCCAAGGTCAACCAGAATGATGACCCTCCACCCACTGGATCAAGGTCTCTTAGGTTCCCAGAGGAGTCATAGACCACGCCCATCCTGAATTCCCTAGGAGCCCGCACCTCCTACACAAGGATGTCTGGGCCAAACTCCTAAAGTTTTCCTGAACATTCCCAAGTAGCTCCACATTCTCAGACACGGGTTGCTCATGGGATGTAAAACCCAGCGGTTCACGGTGGGGGGAGGGGAGCACAGTGCCCGGAATCTCTGCCCAGAGGCAGCACATTCTGTGCACTCTTTGGCAATTCCTTGTCTCTCCCCGGCATGTCACGATGCTCACTGTTTTCTCCTCCTTGGAAAAAACTACATGACCTCGGTTAACATCTGCAAGACGCACAGTTCTAGATAAGCAAAGCCTGTTATTAGCAGCTCTGTGATTTTTTTTCCCACTGAGGCCTCTCCCAGCTATTTTTGGGCCGGGTTGCCCAGCCATCCCAGTCTCAAGGGCAGAGATCGGTATTGCAAACTTTTGAATTCTGTTCCAAACGGTAACGAAAGGCAGGCAGGCTCCAGTGGTGGTGTCCCACAGCCAAGGGATGGGGGTGGGAGAGATTCCGAGGAGATCTGGAGAAGGAGCTGAGATGGAAACTTGGCAGCCAAATCCAGCTTCCCTGGCTGCTGGCCCACCCTCAGTGCTCCTGGATGGTGCTGCCCGTCCGTGTTCTGGAAGGCTCCGGGGCAGGTGGGAATCGGACTGATAGCTGCCAGGATGGAACAGGCTAATCTAGGAGTGATCTTCAGACCCGGAGAGGACACGCCCACTCAAAAGAGGAGTCCCCTCAGAACTCCACGCCAAGTTGGGCAGTAGGGGATAGAAAAATACAGTCGCTGTCTTCTTTTGCCTTTTATATGCCTCCTGACTCTAATCAAGCCACTTAATGCCTCATGCCTCAGTTTCTCCATCTCTCAATGCTTACTCCCGTTTCCTAGCACTTTCAGTTACACAGAGACAGTCCTAGACAGACCAGTTAGGTAAGACTACTTTACTTGATGCCCAAAATAGGAGGCCCTCTAGTGGACGGCACAATTCTATGCCTTTCACTATGAGTGAATGAGTAAGTAGACACATGAATGAACAATTGAAGTGAATTTTTTAGTCTTTCATGCAGAGCCACAGGAATAAAAGGAGGAGGGAATTTCCAGGAGAAGGTCGCAGTGAAGTCTCCTATGATGCAAAGACAAGGACAGTGAAAATTAAAGAAAAACCTGGTTGTGCATGATTGCTGACTGGGAGGAGGGCAATTTCATGCCACAGCCTTCTGGGAAGGCAGTGTCTATTCACCAGATGATGCAAGTCCCCTTTGACCTAGTCACCTTTCTTCCAGGAATTTATCCTGCAGATAAGTAAGTTTTGGGATATGCCCCCGAAGCATCACTGTAATGCAGAAAGATGATAGATACCCTAAAATGACATCATTAGGGGCCTGGTAAAGTAAATTACAGAACATCCATACAGCAGATAACACGTGGCTCCTTAGAGAATGAAGCCACTTTCTATGTAATGATATAGAACAGGCATTCACGTGAGGTGAAAAATTACAAACTTTATTGAAAAACATTTAAAAAGACCTCAGAAGATGGACCAACCTAGACAGTATGTTAAAAAGCAGAGATATTACTTTGTCAACAAAGGTCTGTCTAGTCAAGGCTATGGTTTTTCCAGTGGTCGTGTATGGATGTGAGAATTGGACTATAAAGAAAACTGAGCGCCAAAGAATTGATGCTTTTGAACTGTGGTGTTGGAGAAGACTCTTGAGAGTCCCTTGGACTGCAAGGAGATCCAACCAGTCCATCCTAGGGGAGATCAGTCCTGGGTGTTCATTGGAAGGACTGATGTTGAAGCTCAAACTCCAATACTTTGGCCACCTGATGCGAAGAGCTGACTCATTTGAGAACACCCTGATGCTGGGAAAGATTGAGGGCAGGAGGAGAAGGGGATGACACAGGCTGAGATGGTTGGATGGCATCACCGACTTAATGGACATGGGTTTGGGTGAACTCCAGGAGTTAGTGATGGACAGGGAGGCCTGGAGTGCTGCAGTTCATGGGGTTGCAAAGAGTCAGACACGACTGAGTGACTGAATTGAACTGAACAGTAAATGGAAATGCAAACCATGTTCTTGGGTAAAAGACCCATCACCATAGAAATTTCAGTTCTCCCCCAATTAATCTACAGATTCAAAGCAATTCCATTCAAAATCCTAAAAAGCTGGGGTGGGGGGGATGTTGTGGGAGGGAAGGGGGAATTGTCCTATAACATATAAATGCTTATTAAAAAGAGGTAATAATGAGGACAGTGGTATTGGAACTACTATGAAAAATTACACCAGTACAACCTAACAGAAAGCTCCCCAAACAGACCCACATATATATGGAAACTTGATCTGTGACCAAACAGGCATTGCATACATATCAATGGGAAAAGGATTATTTCCTAAAAAAAAAACACTGAGATATTGGGGCATCTGTAGAAGAAGAAATAGAAATGACCAAACTATATGATATATAATCTCTCAGTACTCAGATAGTATCCCAGAGAAGATATTTAATGCCATAGTTGGCAAAATTAATAACCTGATAATATCTCTGGAGTAACTTGATCTGTCATCCACTGCGTAGTTTTATTTCTTGTTGTAAAAGTTAGAATGAGCATTGTGAAAGTGAAAGCCACTCAGTAGTGCCCGACTCTTTGCGACCCAGGCCTGAACACTGAAGTGGGTAGCCATTCCCTTCGCCAGGGCATCTTCCCAACCCAGGAACTGAAACCAGGTCTCCAGCATTGTAGACGGTTTCCTTACTGTCTGAGCCACAAGGGAAGCCCATGAGTCCTGGAGTGGGTAGTCTAGCCCTTCTACAGTGGATCTTCCTGACTCAGGAAGTGAACTGGGGTCTCCTGCATTGCAGGCTGATTCTTTACCAGCTGAGCTATCAGGGAAGCCTATTTGCTAAAATTATAAAACAGAGCAGGAGAACCACTATTAACACAACATTCAAGATTGTGGTTACCTCTGGCGGTGGGAGGGGATTGGGAAGAGGGAGGAGTACTGAGAGAGCTTTCAAGATAGCAGGGCTAAGGTCTTATTTCTTAAGCTGGGAGGCCTCAGCAGATAGAGAATGGGTGTGTGCTCAGTCATGTCTGACTCTTTGGGCCCCCAAAGACAGCAGCCCACCAGGCTCCTTGGTCCACAGGATTATCCAGGCAAGGAGACTGGAGTGGGTTGCCATATCCTCCTTAAGGGGATCTTCTGGACCCAGGGATCCAACCTGGATCTCTTGTGGCTCGATCATTGGCAGGCAGATTCTTTACCACTGAGAGGAAAGCCCATATAGATATGAAGTGAAGTGAGATTTGCTCAGTCGTGTCCAACTCTTTGCGAATTCTTCAGGCCAGAATACTGGAGTGGGTAGCCTTTCCCTTCTCCAAGGGATCTTCCCAACCCAGGGACTGAACCCAGTTCTCCCACACTGCAGGTGGATTCTTTACCAGCTGAGCCACAGGGAAGCCCAAGAATACTGGAATGGATAGCCTACCTCTCCAGGTGATCTTCCTGACCCAGGAACTGAACTGGGATCTCCTGCATTGCTGGTGGATTCTTTACCAGCTGAGCTATCAGGGAAGCCCCATATATAGAGAGAGATATCTTAATAAATAAAAGATTTAAATAATTTAAAGTAATAACAATATATATGGTATATATGGTACTGGAGAAGACACTTGAGAGTCCCTTGGACAGCAAGGAGATGAAGCCATTCAATCCTAAAGGAAATCAACCCTGACTATTCACTGGAAGGATTGATGCTGAAGCTGAAGCTCCAATACATTGGCCACCTGAGGCGAACAGCCAACTCACTGGAAAAGACCCTGATGCTGGGAAAGATTGAGGACAGGAGGAGAAGCAAGTGAGAGAGAATGAGATGGTTGGATCCCATCATTGAATCAATGGACATGAGTTTGAGCAAACTCTGGAAGATAGTGAGGGGCTTCCCAAGTGACTCAGTGGTAAAGAATCTGCCTGCCAATGCAGGAGACTCAAGAGACGCAGCTTCGATCCCTTAGTTAGGAAGATCCCCTGGAGGAGGAAATGGCAACCCACTTCAGTATCCTTGCCTGGAAAATAGCATCGACAGAGGAGCCTGGTGGGCTGCAGTCCATGGGGTCACAAAGACTCAAATACTGCTGAGCACAGCACAATCAGTCCAGGAGATGGTAAAGGACAGGGAGGCCTAGCATGCTGTAGACTCAGCGGTAGCTGAGTCGGACACAGCTTAGCGACTGAACAAACACAAATATGATGTATGGCCAGGATTTAATTTAGCATAATAGGAAACAAATGAATTCAAGAAGGGTCCCCCCACCCTAAAAAAAAAA
Source organism: Raphicerus campestris (assembly GCA_006410735.1). Taxonomy (NCBI): domain Eukaryota; kingdom Metazoa; phylum Chordata; class Mammalia; order Artiodactyla; family Bovidae; genus Raphicerus; species Raphicerus campestris. Next base: position 2,075,791 of record SJYW01003465.1, read on the forward strand.
AGGCAGAACCATGTCTAGCACATTTGCATTTTTTAAAAGGTAATTTAATGTATGTGTTTATGATTAGTTTGTGCATCATGAAATAGCTGTAAAAATAACCACAAAAAACTAGTAATAGTGATTGCCTCTGGGCAGGGAATGCCAAACAGGGTAGTTGGGTAGGTGGGGGAGGCAGATTATTTTTCACTGTGCACCATTAATATAGTCTGAATTTTTCCCTTGTGCATCTGTAAGTTCTTGAGGGACCCAGGGGTGTTTGCAGGCACCAAAAGACTGAATCGGATGCAGACCAGCAGAGCGCTGAGGCATCCTCCTAGCCCAGCTCTTGAGAGGTGAAGTGCCACTGCTATCAGGCTTTTTTCAGAATTTCTAAAACAGGCACATTGCAGGACTTGGGAGTGTAGGGCCAGGATCCGTTTTAACACTTTCAAGAAGTCTGGAGGTTGGGAAGGAGACTGGCAAAAACAGGATGAAATCAGAGACCCTCATTTGGGAGAGGGTTCTTTGACTGCAAATCAGTGGCACCCCAGTCCCAGGATACTACCACCTGTAGCCCAGACCTTTTGTTTGGAAAGGGATCAACATTCCAATGTGGTCGACTGGAAGAGCCAAGGAGAGGGGCTCTCGGAAAATGAAAGTTGTAGTTGCTCAGTCGTGTCCCACTCTTTGCGACCCCATGGACTGTAGACCGCCAGACTGCTCTGTCCATGGGATTCTCCAGGCAAGAATACTGGAGTCCGTTGCCATGCCCGCCTTCAGGGGATCTTCCCGACCCGGGGATCGAACATGCTTCTCATAGGTCTTGTGGCCTGGCAAACGGGTTCTTCACCACTAGCGCCACCTGCTGCTGCTGCTAAGTCGCTTCAGTCGTGTCCGACTGTGCGACCCCATAGACGGCAGCCCACCAGGCTCCCCCATCCCTGGGATTCTCCAGGCAAGAACACTGGAGTGGGTCGCCACTTCCTTCTCCAATGCATGACAGTGGAAAGGGAAAGTGAAGTCGCTCAGTCGTGTCCGACTCTTCGCGACCCCATGGACTGCAGCCTACCGGGCTCCTCCGCCCAAGGGATTTTCCAGGCCAGAGTACTGGAGTGGGTGGCCAGCACCACCTGGGAAGCCCTAATGAATAACGAGTGAGGAAAAAGAAAAAAAACAAACAAACTGGAGTGGGTTGCTATTTCCTTCTCCAGGGATCGAGGCCTGCATTGCAGGCGGATTCTTTATCGTCTGAATGAGGGTGGCAGAAAGGGACACAAGCTTCCCTGCCTCCAGGCGAGGGATCCTATAATCTCAGCTGGAGGAATGATAACTCCTTCCTCATAGCCTTCATTCCATCCCCCCCTTCCATTCTGNGGGCCCTGGCTGCTGGTGGCGTCCTCAGAGTCTGCTGGGAGCGAGTGGAGGGGGGACACCAGGACCGCAACCCAGAAATGAAGAGTCCACCTGGGGCTGTGAGGGCACCTCACGGTGGAGACATGTCTGTGCTGACAGGCTCTGCTGACTGCACCTGCAGCCCTGTGACGGCAGGCAGCTCAATCCCGGCTGGATCCAGGGCCTGGGGTTTGCATGTAGCTAAGCTGGGGTGCAGGGGCAAGAAGCCTCAGCTGCTCAGGAGGTGGGTGTCCTTTCCATTCCTTCGCGCAGTATGCTGTGCGGTAGAGGGTGGGCAGAGAAGCCCTTCTGAGGAGTGCGAGCAAGACTGTCAGGAGCCGGGGCAGGACTGGGGGATGCGGGGCAGAAGGGTGGTCATTCGGCAGGCAGAGGAGCCGGCTTGCCGGGGACGGGTTGGGGTTGGCAACGGTTGTGTAACTAGTGAGGGTTTGCTCCCAAAGCAGGGGATGACTCTCCAGAGGGACTGGCATGAGTGGCCGTTGTCGGTGGCCGCAGGGCACCAGAGGGTGTCAGGGTGGGGGGGTGGCAGCAAGAGGGCGCCTGCGTGGTTCCCGTGAGAAGGGGCCGTGGGAGCCGATGGAGAGGAGGCAGGCAGCCGGGTCGCTGGGGCTGACACAGCAGATGCTGCAGACGGTGGGCGATCGGGGCTGCCCTGGGCTTTTCGAGGTGGCGGTGGCTCATGACTTTTGGTTGGAGTGTGTTCACACAGGAAGTTGTGTCTCCCAGGGGTTTGATGGAAGTTTCGACCAGGACAGCTGCGACGATGGCCATCTGCCATCGCTGCCTTGATTCCTGAGGGAAGAATTGCAGGCGAATGTATGTCAGAAATCCAGGCAGAATTTTGACCAGGAGGTGAGATGCAGGAACTGAGAGCTCAGTGGTGACGGTGGGGTGGATGTGGACAGTGGGCAGCTTTGGCCTGGCTGTGCTTTTGAAGCCATGGTTTGGCGAGACAAGAGGAGGGGCCAGGACTCCTGCTTTCCCTCAAGGTCCCCAGCGACCAGCTCGCGTCACCATGGCAAATTGGGGGACTGCTTCCTAGGGGCGGAGTGAGCCCTCTCCCAGGAGGGGAGTCGGGCCTATGCCTAGGGGAGGAGAGGAGGACTCTGAGGCCGTTCCGCTGGGCCCCTCATGTCTTACCTGCTCCTTAGAAGTCCCTTTTCTGTACTTGACCCTGCGACCAGAACCTAAGAATCTGTACGGAAAGCAAGGGGATGGGAGGCCTGTTTACCATATGGGCCTGTTGCCTTGATTTTCCATCCCAGGAGCCAGATCACATGGTCTACATTGTGGTGGGGGGTGGTTCACAGAACTGCCAAGTCCCCACATGGGTCCCCACGCCCTTCCCAGCTGCCACCTGGCGGAGTGAGAAGCATCTACGCGAGAGTCAGCGGTTAGTTGTTTGGGGCCAAGGCAGAAATGCTCCGTGGCCCGAGGGACGTTTCCAAGTCACAGCTGAAGGTCGAGACTGAGAGTGGCCGCGGCCAGTGTTCTGCTGCTTCTGCCCCTGGTGCTGCTGTGACCTGTGAGCTGCCGTGGCCTGCGCTGGGGACAAGAGCCCCTATTCCTGGCCGCAGCCACCTCCCCCGGAGCTCGGCCTCCAGCTACGCTCGGAGAGTGGGCCGGGCCGAGCCACACTGTCCTTGGAGCTGATGTGCTGACAGGCAGGGCTCCAGGGATGAGGACGCGTCAGTCTCTGGACCCTCAGCCTTTTGCCTGACACAAAGGCGCCAGGAGACAGATGTTGCCAAGACCCGCCTGTTTCTGTTTGGCTTGATTGTGTTCCATAGTTGATTTGAACGGGCTTCCCCGATGGCTCAGCGGGTAAAGGATCCCCCTGCAATTCAGGAGACACAGGAGGTGCAGGTTCAACCCCTGGGTCAGGACTGTCTCCTGGAGGAGGAAATGGGGTCCCACTCCAGTATTCTTGCCTGAAAAGTCCCGTGGACAGAGGAGCCCAACAGGCTACAGTCCACAGGGTCACAGCAAGCCAGACGTGACTGAGCAGCTCAGCACAGCAGAGCAGATTTCTGTTCAGCTGATAGTGTTTTATGGTTTATTTGAATATCACGGAAACGTAACCCAGGAGGAAGTAAAAACTCCCTCTCTGAGCGTGTGTCTGCTCTGTGCACTGTTCTAGTGGCCGGGGGCGCAAATGAATGAACTGTAACATGATGTCCAGTGGTGACAGATGCCAAGGAAGGGGATGGAGGCTGCCGTCAGGAGCAGAGCCACCAGGGAGGGCTTCCTGACTTAGGTGACCTTTGCTTAAAATGGACCTATACTCTCTCTGATAGTTTGTCCTGCCCAACGCCCTCCCCGCCTGCCACGTGCCCTCTTTCCCAAGACTGCAAAGCACCAGCTTACGCAGAACTTTCTCTCACTGAGGTTTGTGTCTTGCCAGCTGGGACAGAGGACATGGAATGGTTTTGCTTTGGAAAGACTTTCCTTCCTGCTGAATAAGAGTAAACAAAGATACTGCTAGAGTTGGGGTTTACTTAAGCCAAGGGAGCAGAAATGGCCCTGAGTCGTGGCCACGCCAGTCACCCTGGACGAGGCCGCCTTGGACCGTGCGCCTGCTCGTACATGGGGTGCTGTGCCCGGCAGGTCGTGACCGCTCTCCTTTCCCCCGCATTACAGGTCCCGCTGCCCTTCAGTCTGATGCCCATCCAGCTCTCCAACCCCCCGGAATGGAATGAGTCTATGCACTCTCTCCGGATCAGCGTGGGGGGCCTTCCCGTGCTGGCGTCCATGACCAAGGCCGCAGACCCCCGCTTCCGCCCCCGCTGGAAGGTGATCCTGCCATCCTTCGTGGGTGCCGCTGTCCTCTGGCTGCTCTATGCCCACCGCCCCGCTCCTGGCCGGCCCTCCCTGCCCAACACCCACAACTGGAAGCTTGTCCAGCCGCCTGCTGCCCGGTACAATGACACCTACCCGCTGTCTGCCCCCCAGAGGACGCCAGGCGGGACGCGATACCGGATCGCTGTTATCGCCGACCTGGACACAAAGTCCAGGGCCCAGGAGGAGAACACCTGGGTCAGTTACCTGAAGAAGGGTCATCTGACCCTGTCAGACAGCGGGGACTGGGTGGCTGTGGAGTGGGACCAAGGCCATGAGGTCTTGGAGTCCCACCTGGCGGAAAAGGGGCGGGGCATGGAGCTGTCAGATCTGATCGTCTTCAACGGGAAGCTCTACTCCGTGGATGACCGCACAGGTGTGGTCTACCAGATCGAAGGCTCCAGGGCTGTGCCCTGGGTCATCCTGTCCGACGGCGACGGCACCGTGGGGAAAGGTAAGTCAGGCCATCTGTCTCCGGGCTCACTGCGGTGCTGGAGGACAGGTCATCCGGTTGGTTCTCAACACGAGCACAGCGAAGCAGTCACAGGCCCAGGGGGGAGGTGACGTTGGGGAGATCCCGTCTCCCCCACCTCTGACCTGCGGCTCCCACAGCCTGAGCAGAGTCCTCAGAGACCTCAGACCAAAGCCGCGCCCAGGAGTGTGAGCTTCTGCTGGGGGCTGGCGGGGAAACGGGGTCTCTCCGGAGGAGCGCTGGGCTGCCCTCAGGGACAGCCCCTTTCTGCATCCTCAGCCATGTCAGTGTCTTGAGTGCCTCCTGGGACTGCACCCTCCACGNCGGGGAGGTGACGTTGGGGAGATCTCGTCTCCCCCACCTCTGACCTGCGCCCCCCACAGCCTGAGCAGAGTCCTCAGAGACCTCAGACCAAAGCCGCGCCCAGGAGTGTGAGCTTCTGCTGGGGGCTGGTGGGGAAACGGGGTCTCTCCAGAGGAGCGCTGGGCCGCCCTCAGGGACAGCCCCTTTCTGCATCCTCAGCCATGTCAGTGTCTTGAGTGCCTCCTGGGACTGCACCCTCCACGTGCCTCGGCTTTAAAGCTGGGCATCAGGTTTGCTCATTCTGAACTGAGACTTTGTTAAAAAGCAAACTGCTCCTTTCTGAAAGCCCAGCAGGGGAGGGCTGAGTGTGAGCAGCAGTGCCCCCCACCCCGACCTTGAGTGGAGTCTGACCTCTGGCATCGGCTGTGCCCCACGCCAGCAGGCAGGTAGCAGAGCTGTGGGAGGGAGCCTGCGTGCCCAGAACCTTCACGTGGGGCAGGAGGAGAGTTGACATCAGCTTCCATGCATGTGGCTGGATCTGCACCTGCTGGAAAGCCAGGCTCCATTGCCAACGCCTGGGGTCAAAGGAGAAATCGCATTAACTCACTGGGCCCTGGGCTGGCTGCCAGGCCCCCCTTCCCTCAAAGTGATAAAAATCTGTCCCAACTTTGCCCGAGGCTGCGCAGGTTGGCAGGACTCTCTCTCAGCCACCGTTTTATTGAAAACCTCGGTTGCCCGCTCTCTGCCTCGGGCCGGCCGCGCATGTCCGGCACCATCCCGCAGTTGTGCTTGCCCCTAGGGTCTGGAGGGTAGCAGGAGAGAGGGAGCTCGGGGTTGCCCAGTGGTCAGTCCCCTGGAGGAGACCACAGGAAGTCAGTGGGCCCCCCAGAGCCACCTGCAGAGAAGCATCCCGAGGTGAGGGTTACAGCCACAGCTCCTTGGGTCAGCTGGAAGTTTGCAAAACATTTGGGAACAAGCAGAGATTAGAACACAGTGAAGGAACAGGTGAGACTATGCTAGAACAAAGTGCCCAGACAGCCTTCAAAACTAGGCTCATGTTAAGTAAATCCATCTAAGAAAATAAACACACTGATTGGCATGGCTACTGTGAGCATCTGTGCTGAGCCCCACTAAGCGCTGGCCGCTGGCACATAAATCCCTCGGGGGTGTGGCTGTGTGACTGGCACTTTCCAGCATTTTCCCAGGGTTGACGTGACAGCTGGAGAAACGGGGAGATTGGGGTCTGCAGAGATAGTGAGTGGAGGGCCACTTTTCTGGTTGGGGGGAGTACTAGGCCACTCCACTGGGGGGTTCACATGGGTTAAGGGGGGACAGTCCAGCAGGGTTCCTGGAGTGAATTTGGGAAGAAGATGCTGGAGGGCAGGGAGAGAGGAGTCAGAAGGCGGAGGTGGTGCCCGTCTGGCCCCCGTGAACGCCATGCTCTCTGCTCTGAGGGGCCTGCCCACCCTCCCTCCGACGGAGCTGCAGGCTGGCTGGTCCATCCCCTAGTGTCTTATCATCGCCCCAAGTTGAGTCCACCATGAGTGATCTCTGACCTCTGCTACCTAGAGCTGCTGGGCCCAGAGGGCTCTCTGCTCTGGCCTGACTGGGCCCACAGGCCAGGCCAGCAGAAGGCTGGCCCTTGCCTCAGCCCCACCCCTGTCTCCCTGTCCCCAGGCTTCAAAGCCGAGTGGCTGGCCGTGAAGGATGAGCATCTGTATGTGGGCGGCCTGGGCAAGGAGTGGACCACTGCCACGGGGGAGGTGCTGAATGAGAACCCAGAGTGGGTGAAGGTGGTGGGCTTCAGAGGCAGCGTGGACCACGAGAACTGGGTGTCCAGCTACAACGCCCTGCGGGCTGCTGCCGGGATCCGGCCGCCAGGTGAGAGCCAGGCCCACGGACGGGCACCGCGAGCTTGCTTGTTAGACCATTTGGCTGTTTCTGATAGTTGCTCCCACCAGGCCTCTGGGTTCTGGGTCCAGCGAGCTGTTGCTTTTCACCCAGGCTCACTTGGCGGGCTCAGACAGTAGCCCCGTCCACAGTAGTGTCCTCCTGGGGACTGCCCCAAGGTCGGGCCTTGCCCCTGAACTAGCGGTGGGAGCAGGTGCACGAAGCTTTGCTTCTTTGCCCCATTTCTGGAAGTCATGGTTTGTAGTAGGGAGGGGTGGTGCTTGGAATGGGCTCGGGCATGTGACTGAGGTCACAGCTTCACCTCCAGATAGGCTGACTTCCCATCCTTTTCCGCTTGCAAGGCAGGCTCTCCTTCCTGCCCTGATCCATCTTCTCAGATCAGACCTGGTGTTACTCGTGCCTCTTGCAGAAGCTCTCTCCTCTGCCCCCTGAGAGAGGTGAAATAGCACCAAGGAGGTAAAATACAGACAGACCTTGTAGCCATGGCTACTCAGCAGTGCTGGGGGAGCCGGCGAGGGAGGGCGGCCCAGCAGAGGCTCGTGCGGCCCCGTGGGCTCTGTCCTGCTGGGTTCAGCCACTGTGGACAGACGGACAGCTAAAGAAAAGAACGGTGTTGCTGCTCGGCCGCCAGGCCGCTAGTGGGTCTGCACGTGGGGCGAGGTCGCCCTGGGCCCGGGTTGGGCGGGCTGTGACCAGCCTGTGTGTCCCCAGGCTACCTCATCCACGAGTCTGCCTGCTGGAGCGACACGCTGCAGCGCTGGTTCTTCCTGCCGCGCCGCGCCAGCCACGAGCGCTACAGCGAGAAGGACGATGAGCGCCGGGGCACCAACCTGCTGCTGAGCGCTGCCCAGGACTTCGGGGACATAACTGTCCAGCGCGTGGGGGCAGTGGTCCCCACCCACGGCTTCTCCTCCTTCAAGTTCATCCCCAACACCGACGACCAGATCATCGTGGCCCTCAAGTCCGAGGAGGACGGCGGCCAGATCGCCACCTATATCATGGCCTTCACGCTGGATGGACGCTTCCTCCTGCCTGAGACCAAGATCGGGAGTGTGAAATACGAGGGCATAGAGTTCATTTGAACCAAGGAAAGTCAAGATGACAAGCAAAGCCAAGGGGTGGACGGTTTTAAGCTACGTCAGGACTCAAGTTTTATAAAAACCCAGGGACTGCACTTTCATGGGACGTGTAGTTTATCCTTTTTTCTTGTTTTGATTATTTTTTTTGGAACTCTTGAGGTGTGTACCTGGTTTAGAAATTTCCAGAATTGGGAGCTCAGTCCAAGCCTGAGATGTGGCTTCTCAGAGGGGAACGGAAGTGGCGGGGTGAGGGTGTCTCCCAGAGCTACAGGCCGGACATTTCCCTGCACCTCCACCTGGTGGTTGAAGCTAGTTATTGCAAGCATCTCAATTTGGGGCCCTTCCTCCGATTCAGCCCTTTCTTCCCTCTGACCTCCTTTTCTTTTCTCTCCATTTCTTCTCCTGTTCAATAAATATTTCTTAAGCTCCTACTGTGTGTCAAGCACTGTGCCCTCTCTGGGAACCCAACAGTGAGTCTGAAGTGGGACTGCCAGCTTGGTGCTCCTGGACCACCCTGCAATCCACCCCTCCAGGCCCCTGGGAAAGAACGTATTTACACTGCAGGACCTCTCAGGGCTGTGAGGGCAAGGGCAGGCCTTCGGGAACACATCTGCTCAAAGGGCCCCAAGAGGGGCCACAGGCCCACCGTCTGCGCCCACGTCAAACTTCTCCATTCAAGGGGCTGGCCCATATATTCTGTCTTCAGGAAAATTCTTTGCCTGTGTAGCACTTTGAAGTTTTAATTATTAGCTTCTATATTAATTAGTTTCCTTTCTTATAAAATGGAATTGGCAAATCTTATCAAGAGCAAAGTCCTGTAGTTAAGAAATTCATTCCCAACAGTGAAGAAAATGGTAATTAAGCAGTTACAGTCGGTAAGGCAAGTTTTCAAGCATTTCTAAGTCCTTGGCCAAAGGATACAATGATAAGGATACAATACCGTTTTTTAGCAATTATCAGAAATTGCCATTTCTTTAAAGACTTCNCTCAGTCCAAGCCTGAGATGTGGCTTCTCAGAGGGGAACGGAAGTGGCGGGGTGAGGGTGTCTCCCAGAGCTACAGGCCGGACATTTCCCTGCACCTCCACCTGGTGGTTGAAGCTAGTTATTGCAAGCATCTCAATTTGGGGCCCTTCCTCCGATTCAGCCCTTTCTTCCCTCTGACCTCCTTTTCTTTTCTCTCCATTTCTTCTCCTGTTCAATAAATATTTCTTAAGCTCCTACTGTGTGTCAAGCACTGTGCCCTCTCTGGGAACCCAACAGTGAGTCTGAAGTGGGACTGCCAGCTTGGTGCTCCTGGACCACCCTGCAATCCACCCCTCCAGGCCCCTGGGAAAGAACGTATTTACACTGCAGGACCTCTCAGGGCTGTGAGGGCAAGGGCAGGCCTTCGGGAACACATCTGCTCAAAGGGCCCCAAGAGGGGCCACAGGCCCACCGTCTGCGCCCACGTCAAACTTCTCCATTCAAGGGGCTGGCCCATATATTCTGTCTTCAGGAAAATTCTTTGCCTGTGTAGCACTTTGAAGTTTTAATTATTAGCTTCTATATTAATTAGTTTCCTTCCTTATAAAATGGAATTGGCAAATCTTATCAAGAGCAAAGTCCTGTAGTTAAGAAATTCATTCCCAACAGTGAAGAAAATGGTAATTAAGCAGTTACAGTCGGTAAGGCAAGTTTTCAAGCATTTCTAAGTCCTTGGCCAAAGGATACAATGATAAGGATACAATACCGTTTTTTAGCAATTATCAGAAATTGCCATTTCTTTAAAGACTTACGCAAATGACTTGAAAGTGTAATTCCTGAGTCAAAGAGGTCCCCCAGGTTCTGGCAAGCCTGCACCTGGCCCCCGATGCTGGGGCTCCCTTACCGTGGAGCTTGTGGACGAGGCCTGCCTGGTCTGGCAATTTCTGTCCTAGCCTTTTATTTCTCCGCTTCCCTGTGGGAGTTTTGCAGCCTCTTCTTTCTAGAAACTTCACAGAAACTTTGGCATGTCTTAGTCCCTATGGTCTCTTCTCCACATCCCAGGGTAAAGGTGGAAGGTTTGGTACACAGGTCAGCCAGAACCAAAATCTAGAAGGGCCATCACCATCAGCCCATGGTGCCCCTCTCCCAGAAGCTACCTCACCTCTCAGGAGAGTGTAGGGTTTGCGATGGCCGGGAAGGGCCGAGTTTTAGTCTCCAGCTGTTGGCCTTTGAACCTCTGTCTCATAGACTTTTCCCACTTTAGAATTTTAATACAAATGCTCGGAGGGGACCCAGGAAGCATCCCTCGTTCCTGCGCTGGTTGTTTCTTCCACTATAAAACGAATAGTAGAAGAACAGAAAACAAGGTTTTGAACAGATGTGTCTCTAGAACTCAGATCCCACTGTACAACACTCTGAAGGCCCAAGCCTTTTCTGACTTTGCTTACCTGAGCTCCCTGACCCACCTCCTTGATAAATATCCACGACATTCAGGGCTGTGTGATATTAAAAATACCAGAGATGAAATTAGGAAGGTTGGAGGACTAGGGACATTCACTGAGTTGAGATCTAAGACCCAGGTGCCCAAAAGCTCCGTTTTCACACAGTGATTTTCAAGTATTTTAAAGCTAGACTCCCCAGCCCCCCCCACCATTCGCTGCTGTCATCGAAATGATTGTGCTCCTTCCTACTGGAGCCATTGTTTTGTAAACAATAAAGTGAATTCTCTTTGTTTCCTGGTCTGTGTTGGCTTTTGGCACTGCCCCAGGGGATATGAGAGCTGATTCACAGGGCTCAGAGAAGGGTGCCTTCCCGTGGGGATGAAGAGGGATCCTGGCCAGAAATGAGCCAGAAGCATTCTTGCAGGATGGCCGGGGCACCGTGGGAGCTCATGGGCTTTAGACCGTGGACCTTTGTGGACTAGAAGCCTTTATGGAAACCAGATCAGCCAGTCCAGCATGTCCCTACGACTGAAGACGCTGTTTTGGTCAGACTGATAAAGAAGAATATAGGTTCTGGTTCCACTCTAGGTTCCAGTCCTGGCTCTGACACTTCGCAACTGTGTGACTGTGGTTGGATCAGTTAGATCAGCTAACTTCTCTGTGCTGCTATTTCCTCATCCGTGAAAGGACAGCGATAATGGAGATACTTCACATGAACAGTGAATGAGCCCATACACAGATTAGCATCTACTTATCCATTTTCTTGGAGGCTACTAGAAGATTGGTAGTGAGGTGGGCTCCAGCAAGAGTTCTTGACTTGTCCAGATGTCATCAGGTGTCTGATAAGCCTGCAGGAACCAACTAGATCATTCTGGAGGACACTGGGGACTCTAAGAGGAAGCCTCAGGAACCTGGAAGGAGGCAGGTGTGGGTCAGGATGCCCGTCCTCCCTCATCCTTTCCCCATCCTGCTCTGCCTCCCCAGAGGCTGACCTGAGTGAGCCTCTGCACCTCATCTGTGCACACTGGGACAGACCCCCCCACCACCACCACCAGCAGGAAGCAGTGGGGCAAGCCTGGAGGCCCTGATTCCCTCTCCAGGGCTGCCTGCCTCCTGCACTACCTCCAGGAACTACTTCCTGCCTTTGTCGCTTCTGGCCTGGGAGTGGCCAGAGCTCCAGATACCAGCAGCACCTACTCAGTCACACCTTGTAAATCGCTCCCCTGTCTTTAAAGCTTCCTTAGCGTATCCTAATCTGGGGCTACCTGCTGCAAGCCTGACCAGGACAGCCAGGGAGGAGAGTCAACCGTCAAAACGCTGCAGGTGTCAAGTAAGGAGGTTGAGTGTTTCCAGGGGCCCGCAATTGAGGAAGTGATCTTTAGGAGAGCAGTCCCAGGATGGGAGATGGGGAGCCAGAGCACATCAAGTTGAGGAGGGGAACAGGGTGAGCAACGGCACATGGAGGAGGAAGGCAGAGAAAATCGGCTCTTGACTGTATCTTAAGCAGCTGTGACTCTGGGCTCCAAGTGACTTGCCCCTGCCTAGAACTCATGCTTGCAATTCATTAGTGTTAGTCACTCAGTCGTGTCTGACTCTTTGTGACCCCATAGCCTATAGCCCGCCAGATTCCTCTGTCCTTGGGATTGTCCAGGCAAGAATACTGGAGTGGGTTGCCATTTCCTTCTCCAGGGAATCTTCCTGACCCAGGGATCAAATCTGGGTCTCCTGCATTGCAGGCAGATTCTTTACCATCTGAGCCACCAGAAGTGAAGTGAAGTCGCTCAGTCGTGTCCAACTCTTTGTGACCCCGTGGACTGTAACCCACCAGGCTCCTCCATCCATGGGATTCTCCAGGCAAGAATACTGGAGTGGGTTGCCATTTCCTTCTCCAATTCATTAGCAAAAAAGAAATTCCCAAAAGTCATCTCAGAACTAGGTGAAAGAAAATGAGATTGATTTCTTTCCAAATGTTAATCCTGCCTTCTTTGTGCACTTCTGCTGGCTTCCCTGGTGGCTCAGAGGGTAAAGCGTCCGCCTGCAATGAGGGAGACCCGGGTTTGATCCCTGGGTCAGGAAGATCCCCTGGGGAAGGAAATAGCAACCCACTCCAGTATTCTTGCCTGGAGAATCCCATGGATGGAGGAGCCTGGTGGGTTACAGTCCACAGGGTCGCAAAGAGTCGGACACTACTGAGCGACTTCACTCACTTATGCACTTCAAATTGGTAAATTATACCTTAACAAAACCATTAATAGATTTGGGTAAAGCAAAAATAAAATACCTTCACGCAAAATTGTAAGGCCAAACGCCTTTATTGGTAAATTGTGTCTTAAGACATTCAAGGAAAAAATTGTAAGGAGCCAACACAAAATCTTCCATAATTTTGGGAACTAGGAACACCCTCAATTCAGTCTGTGAGGGCATCACTGCCCTGACACCAAAACCAGACAGATAGAAGAAAAATACAAATCCTCGTGAACATAGAAGCAAAAATCCTTGACAAAAATTTAGCCAGTTGAAGACAGTGTCATGTAAAATGGTCAATACTTCATGACAAACTGTGATTTACTCCAAGAATGCAGGGTTGGTTTAATATTCTAAAATCCACATAATCCACCATATTTAATAGACGAAGAAGGTAAAACTGTATGATAATCTCAAAAGATAGAGAAAAAAAGAATCTCATGGAATCCAGTACACATTCATGATTTAAAAGCAAACAGAGACTTCCCTGGTGGTTGACTCCAGGCTTCTACTACAGGGACATGGGTTCCGTCCCTGGTTTCACAACTAAGATGCAGCATGGTGCCTGGCCAAAAAACGAGTATTTGTTAAACACTAAGAATATATTTTCTGAACATTTGTCATAATAAAAATGAATTTCTTAATAATTTAAATATTTTTAAAATAATAAATACAAGCAGAAAAAAAAAAAAAACCTCTTTGCAAACTAGAAATAAAAGGAACTTCTTTAAGCCGGTAAACAGTGTCTGTGGAAAAAACCTTTAGCTAACATAATACTTTGCGGTAAAAGACTTTGCTTTGAAGGCTGGAAACAAGGCAAGAATCAGCGCTCTCCACTTGTTTTTTCCCTACCACTTACCTTTTGTTTTGAAATCATTTTAAGCAANAACAGTGTCTGTGGAAAAAACCTTTAGCTAACATAATACTTTGCGGTAAAAGACTTTGCTTTGAAGGCTGGAAACAAGGCAAGAATCAGCGCTCTCCACTTGTTTTTTCCCTACCACTTACCTTTTGTTTTGAAATCATTTTAAGCAACAAAGAAGTTGCCAAACTAGAATTAGTGTTGCTATGTTCCCTTCATGCTGTTACACAACCACAGCTCCGGGATCAAAGTAGGAACCTGGCAACCTGCTTGTCACTTTCCTTCACCCACTATCCCATACGAGGTCCCGGACAGTGCAATTAGGCAAGGAAAAGGAGAATCTTTAGGTTGGGAAAGAAACGGTGGAACTGTCTTTTTTCACCAAGGACAAGTTCAACTAGATAGGAAAACCCTAAGGACTCTTCAAAAAAGACTAACAGCTGAGTTTAGCAGAGCTGAAGTATACACAGTTCACGTACGGAAATTAGTTTTATTTCTGTGCAGTGAACAACTGGAAATTTTTTGAGACAGCAGAGTTTATAATAGCACCCCAAAACATGAAACAGATAAAAGTCTAACAAAATATGTACAAGATCTATATGCTGAAAGTATAAAATTCTGACGACTGGCGAAACCAGGTATTGGTGAACATTTAAAGCTACTGAAACAGTAATAGGAATTGCCAATAGGGATGCAGAAATGGGTTCAGCCACTTTGAAAATTTGACAGTTTCTTAAGAAGTTAAACATGCACCGACCANCCGCTGTCCTCGCTGCCCAGAGACACTCCCTTCATCTGGGAAAGTCTTCCTCATTCTCAGAGGACCACCTTCAGACGACATGAGGGCCCCTGCTGGGACACCCAGTGCACCTCCACAAGGAGGGCCCGAGGCCTGCCCAGCTCCACCCTCTCGCTCCACTGCCTCCTTTTGCTGCAGGACAAGGGACTCCCAGGCAAGGCCATGGCCCCTCTACGGCTCTTCTGGATGTGGCTGCTGGTCGCAGNAGACACTCCCTTCATCTGGGAAAGTCTTCCTCATCCTCAGAGGACCACCTTCAGACGACATGAGGGCCCCTGCTGGGACACTCAGTGCACCCTCCACAAGGAGGGCCCGAGGCCTGCCCAGCTCCATCCTCTCGCTCCACTGCCTCCTTTTGCTGCAGGACAAGGGATTCCCAGGCAGGGCCATGGCCCCTCTACGGCTCTTCTGGATGTGGCTGCTGGTCGCAGGAACTCGAGGTGAGCTGAGCCGCAGGAATCCTGAGAGCAGCTGTCTGTGACCTTGCTCTACAAGGTCGGCCCCTTCCCCTTGCAGAAAGTCAAGGCAGTGTTCTGCCCAGCGCCTGGGTCACGGGCCAGCCCGGGTCTTCGCTCCTGCGTGAAGCCCTGGCTGCCCCCACTCATGGCTTGGAGATTTGGAGAGGAGGCCGGGGGGCTCCATTCTCATCCAGCCGGAACCAGAGGGACCAAGCAGGAGGGGCTCACAGAATGGCCGAGCCCCAAGGGGGCTGGAGTCGGTGCCCTTTGGACAGTCAGCTTCCAGAGTCCTGGACACCTGTCCTCATGCTCTTCACAACCAGAGGCCCTTCCTCTTCCCGGCGACCCCATGGAAGGGCTGTTATACACCATCTGAGAAATGCCCTTTGACCTGGCACCCGGCTCCTGCCTGACACTGTCGGCTCCAGCAGGGGCTGAGGTAGGGCTGGGTGGAGAGATCAGCGGGCTGAGTCCCAGAAGAATGAGTGTGGAGCTGGGACCCTGCTTTCAACCCTGGTCTGGCATACTCTTCCCGTGTTTCCAGGGCGCTCTAGCCCTTTGCCACCAGGCCTTCCCAAACATCCTGCCAGCACTCCTTGCCATGGTGCCCAGGCTGCACCCCAAGCCCCAGACACCCGCAGGTGGGGCCAGTGTGGGCCTGTTCTTCCCCTGGGGTCCTGCCACTCCACTCTCAGGAGGCACCATGTGCCCCCCTGGCCCTTCTCTATCAATGGCATGAAGGACTCAGACTCCAAGGACTATAAAGGGGACGTCTACCCTCAGTATGTGTATGGGGGGGGCGTGTCTATGTGTATCTTTCACTCCTCCCAGGGGGTGATCCCCTCGAGGATGGATGGGGTGTTCAAAGCTAATGGTCCAGGGTTCACCCCTGTTGGGGAGAACTCTACCGCCCCCATGAAAGCCCATGGCCCCCAGGAGTGTAGGGGTGGCCATGCTTCCGCCCAGGGATGAAGGCCCAGCACCCAGCTTCCATCCTTGCTGACCTCTGCTCTCCCTTGAGAGCCCGCAGGCGTGAAAGACGGCGACATGCGGCTGGCCGATGGGGGCTCCGCCAACGAGGGCCGTGTGGAGATCTACTACAGCGGCCAGTGGGGGACGGTGTGTGAGAACATGTGGGACCTGACAGACGCCAGCGTCGTCTGCCGGGCCCTGGGCTTCCGGAACGCCACCGAGGCTCTGGGCGGGGCCGCCTTCGGGCCAGGTAACCCGCGGGTTCCCGGGTCCCCTACCTAAGGGGTGCAAATGGCATTCCCACCACTGGCAAAGGTTTCCAAGGGGTAGCAGCCCTGCGCTGGCCAAGAGCTGGCGGTCTGGCCTGCACTCACACTTGCCTGGCGGCTGTTCCCTCCAGTCCAGAAACTCCACTCCGGACTTTACCTTCTTGAAACAGTTTCCCCCTAAAAGAAAAGTCTGTGTGCAATGCCTATGATTCTGAAAAAATGAGAAATCGTCCACGTATTCAGCCACAGGGGTGGATGCATAAGTTACGCAATAATTGTTTGATGTCTACAAAGCCGACCGTCCTGGTCGAGCAAGGCTGGCTCATGGCACAAAGTTTCAATAACAGATCTGCAGACAGTACCGGGTGGAAACACGTGCCCACGTGGACCCACGCTGGGGGGATGTCACCAACCAGGGGCTGCTTTCCTGGGATGGCAGGATTTCAGAGTGCTTTTCTGCATCTCTGTGTGTGACCGCGGCTGTCCTTTACTAGGCTTCTCGGGAAAGCAACACTGTTGGCAGGGCCTTGCTCCCAGGGCCGAGAGCCCCAGCTCCCCCTCCAGGCCCTGTCGTCCTTGCTGTGCTTCCAGGACACGGCCCTATCATGCTGGACGAGGTGAGGTGCACGGGGACAGAGCCCTCGCTGGCCAACTGCTCATCCCTGGGCTGGATGCGGAGCAACTGCAGACACGATGAGGACGCCAGCGTAATCTGCTCCAACGGTGAGCCCCATCCTGAGCCCCAGAGGCTCGAGGCCTGGATCCCAGGGACGGTGGTCAGGCCGGCTCCCCGGCTCCACGTGAATCACACGCCTACCTACGCAAAGGTTCGCAGGTGATGCCCGCTCTCCAGGAGGGGAGGGAAAGCCCACAGTTCCCGCCACCTCGCAGCAAGGGGTGCCCACTTCCTCCCCACCCTCCCTGAAGCCGCTCAGAAATACTCCGTTTTAACCTGATTCTCAGGCACTGAGCCACTTCCAAATACAGGCCCACCTCAGAGAGAGCGTGGTTTCCAGACACTGCCGCAAAGCGAGGATCTCAGTAAAGCGGGTCATGTGGATTTTTTTCCCCAGGCCCATAGAACTTGTGTGTACACTCTGCTGTCGTCTAAATGTGCAACAGCATTATGTCTAAAGGAACAATGTACATACTAAAATATTGACTCTCTATGTTCCTCACCTGAAATTAAAATAATATTGTAAGCCATAGACTTCAATTAAATGAGTAAATAGACAAACACACTTAGAAGCAGGGCTGAAACTGGAACAAAGATTTTCTGATCCTAGCTGAGAGTTCTAGGATTCTCAGCGGCCTCCTGATTCGGCTCCATGAGAATCACATGCCTGCCTGACCAAAGGTTCCCAGGTGACGCCCGCGATCCAGGACAGGCGGGAAAGCCCGCAGTTCCCACCAACAAGGGCAGGGCCTTGTTGCCTTGAGAGGATTGAAGATGAAGAGTTTTAGATAACAAAAATATGAATATTTTCTCTCTCTTTTTTGAAGAGAACAAATTTAAAGAATGACCAACCCTAAATATAATAGATCAATGGCATAAAATCAATAAACCAGTCTTGTTGCTTAGGCTCTCGGTCATGTCCAACTCTGTGACCCCATGGCCTGTAGCGTGCCAGGCTCCTCTGTCGATGGGGAATCTCCAGGCGAGGACACTNCACTGTTGGCAGGGCCTTGCTCCCAGGGCCGAGAGCCCCAGCTCCCCCTCCAGGCCCTGTCGTCCTTGCTGTGCTTCCAGGACACGGCCCTATCATGCTGGACGAGGTGAGGTGCACGGGGACAGAGCCCTCGCTGGCCAACTGCTCATCCCTGGGCTGGATGCGGAGCAACTGCAGACACGATGAGGACGCCAGCGTAATCTGCTCCAACGGTGAGCCCCATCCTGAGCCCCAGAGGCTCGAGGCCTGGATCCCAGGGACGGTGGTCAGGCCGGCTCCCCGGCTCCACGTGAATCACACGCCTACCTACGCAAAGGTTCGCAGGTGATGCCCGCTCTCCAGGAGGGGAGGGAAAGCCCACAGTTCCCGCCACCTCGCAGCAAGGGGTGCCCACTTCCTCCCCACCCTCCCTGAAGCCGCTCAGAAATACTCCGTTTTAACCTGATTCTCAGGCACTGAGCCACTTCCAAATACAGGCCCACCTCAGAGAGAGCGTGGTTTCCAGACACTGCCGCAAAGCGAGGATCTCAGTAAAGCGGGTCATGTGGATTTTTTTCCCCAGGCCCATAGAACTTGTGTGTACACTCTGCTGTCGTCTAAATGTGCAACAGCATTATGTCTAAAGGAACAATGTACATACTAAAATATTGACTCTCTATGTTCCTCACCTGAAATTAAAATAATATTGTAAGCCATAGACTTCAATTAAATGAGTAAATAGACAAACACACTTAGAAGCAGGGCTGAAACTGGAACAAAGATTTTCTGATCCTAGCTGAGAGTTCTAGGATTCTCAGCAGCCTCCTGATTCGGCTCCATGAGAATCACATGCCTGCCTGACCAAAGGTTCCCAGGTGACGCCCGCGATCCAGGACAGGCGGGAAAGCCCGCAGTTCCCACCAACAAGGGCAGGGCCTTGTTGCCTTGAGAGGATTGAAGATGAAGAGTTTTAGATAACAAAAATATGAATATTTTCTCTCTCTTTTTTGAAGAGAACAAATTTAAAGAATGACCAACCCTAAATATAATAGATCAATGGCATAAAATCAATAAACCAGTCTTGTTGCTTAGGCTCTCGGTCATGTCCAACTCTGTGACCCCATGGCCTGTAGCGTGCCAGGCTCCTCTGTCGATGGGGAATCTCCAGGCGAGGACACTGGAGTGGGTTGCCATGCACTCCTCCAGGGGATCTTCCCAACCCAGGGATCGAACCCCAGTCTCCCACACCGCAGGCGAATTCTTTGCCATCTGAGCCACCAGGAAGCCCCAATAAACCAGAAAAGCTAGCAGTAAAAATAATGATAATAATATACACACTTTACTTTTTTTTAAATAATGTACATACCTTATTTAAACAATACTTTATCGGACTTTCCTGCTGGTACTGTGATTATGACTCCACACTTCCAGTGCAGAGGACATGGGTTCAGTTCCTGGTCAGGGAACTAGGACCCTGCATGCCATGAGGTACAGCCAAAAGAAACCAGTACTTGAGCACTAAACATTGCCAACTACCCTCTGTGCCTTCAGCAAGTCATAATCTTTTTGCAATAGTAACATCAAATATCGCTGAGGATTGCCAAACCGTGACACAGAGACACAAAGTGAGCACATGTCGTTGGAAAAAAAAAATAGCACAGCTCAAGACAGCGCACAGTGGCAGCGCACAGTGAAGCAAGGTGCCTGTGCACTCCGTGTCTGCACACTGCAGGCTCACCCCTTGAATCGGCAGCCTTCTCTTTCTGTTGGGAAAGGGGGTGCATCACCCCCAAACCAGGCTGGGAGCTTCCAGGAGCTTCTCTAGGCCTCAGTCCCTCGTAGGAGGCTGCGAAGGACCCCACAGCTCTAAACCACATTGCCGCGGGACCCTCTTCAGACCAGACAAGGCAGGAGGTTCAGGTTTAAGACGGTCATATCTGGGTGATTGATTGACTGACTGATTGGGATAGGACCCCAAGTTCTGGAAGTCAGCCCCTCCAGAACCCCCCAAGGTGTGCCATCTGAATGTTGGGGGCAGGGGAGCTGTGACATAGGGGTGTTTGATGGGGTGGGGCTCCGGGCCACAGTGGGCAATGGCACTCTGTTCCAGGGCCATTCTTTCCTCGTCTCCCCAGGAGCCTTTCTGAGTCGATAAGGCAGGATCCACAGTTTAAGGGAAGAATCTGACTCCGGGGAGCAAAACTCTGTGTTTTCGGGTCACAGAGGAAGTGAGTGCCGGGGCCCCTCCTCACATGCATCTCCCTCCGTAGAAACCAGAGGTGTCTACACCCTCGACCTATCCGGCGAGCTCCCTGCGGCTCTAGAACAGATCTTTGAGAGCCAGAAGGGCTGTGACCTGTTCATCAGGGTGAAGGTGCGTGAGGAGGACGAGCTGGCCATCTGCGCCCACAAGCTGATCCTGTCCACCAACCCCGAAGCCCACAGCCTGTGGAAGGAGCCGGGCAGTAGGGTCACCATGGAGGTGGATGCTGAGTGTGTGCCCGCCGTCAAGGACTTCATCAGGTGAGTGGCCTCGGGGCCGGGCCTGGGGACTGGGCAGCGTCCCTGCCAAAGGAAAGCCCCAGGGACAAGGGATGCAGCACCAACCACAGCCGTGCTTGCCTGAACACACGCGAGGGCAACCGCATATGTGCTCTCTCACTGGTGTGCACACATGCTCACACACCCACACACGTGCGCACACTCACCTTCACAGCCACGCATCCTCACCTTTGCACACATATTCTTATGTATTCTTTCCACAGGGACTGTGAGAAATGGGTCAGTCCGCACACATACACACACACGCACACGCACACCACACCTGTCTCTCGGGTGTCATAAGCACCCAAAAAATAACTATCAAAGTCATTCTTCCTCTTTTCACCTCACTGATCTGCTCCTGAGAAAATTTTTTTTAAAGAAATGGGAATCTAAGTCTTCTGCCGGAAGAAAGTGGGGAGCAAATTCCCAGGTGGCAGTCTAACCAGCGGGCCAGCCACACCAGGAGCCCATCTCCCAGTTGAGAGTGGCCCCTGAGGGGCCCGCCCCTTCCCCCGCAGACCATCCTGCTTGGGGGGGCTCACTATGTCACTACCTTGGGTGGGCTTCTGGGAGCATCAATTTAAAGAGAGAACCAAGTGTGTGAAAAGCCATTCCCTCTCATGACCCAGTGTAGCCGAAAGTGACATTTAAGAGGAAACAGCAAGTGGCAGTTTAAAAACAGTGGCATCTTTTCAGCCAAGGATGAGAGCTTGGCCCCGTCCTGTGCCCCTCCCAGCAGGGCTGCGGTCTGTGATGCGTCTGCGCCTGGCCCCAGCCTCTCGCCAGTCACTGCCCTCGGTCAGAGTCGGTCGTTCTCTGGACTGTCTAGCCATGAGCTCCAGCTCGCTCTCTCTGTCTCTCTCTGCCTTCCTGTCTCTGCCTCTCACTCCTTCTCTCTGTATCTTCCTATTGCCCCGTATCTTTGTGTCTCTCGCTGCCTCCCTCCCTCTCTGTCTCTCTCCCTCCTCGAAGGCAGAGAGGCAGCAATGAGCCCCACCCAGGCCCTAGAGGGCCTCTGGAGACCCTTGTTCACTGCCTCCACAAACCCCTACCCCCTTCCCTCTGCCCAGCAGCCCCCACTGGTGCAGATGACCATTTTTGTTCTCGAGTTCACACTCAGCAGCAGGATCACAGGATGTACTGAGCACATCAGGGCAGAGCGGCGGGTGGGACGAGGGCCGGCCCACCCTGCTGCTGCCACTGGACTCTGTGGGGTCCCGGCTCCTTTCTGGGCACCTGAGGCTCCGGGTTCAGGTGATGGGGAAGCCAGCAAGTCTGAGGCTCCCTGGAAGGCTCGTCATTCAAGAGAAGCGGTGGAAAGAGTTTGGTTCTTTCCAAAGCAGGGCCCCATTCACCATCTTCCAGGAGACAGCAAGGGCCATTGCCTGGCGTTTCCCCTCCCAGCAGGCTCCCTCCACACGTGTCTTCATGAGCAAAGTGCCTCCTGGTGGCACACTGAGTTACATGGTGGGTGGCATAGACTGGGTGCCACCCACAGGGCTCACAGCTGGCAGGGATGGCAGACAGGAGGTGACCCATGATGATGCACATGTCATGGGGGCACCAGACAGGTGCTGGGGCAGAGGGGCACCCATGGGCGCCCAGTGGGGAACTCAAGAGTTCTGCCCAGGGATGTGACAGGGGATAGGGAAGGGCAGAGCCCTGGATGGCCAGCAGGTCCTGGTGTCGGGGCCCAGCCCATGAAGACGACAGTGATGATGGAGGAGGTGGTGGGACCGTCCCCACCAATGAGGACGGAGCAACATCCCCAGGGAGTCTAGGGTTCGCCCAGCTGCCTGTGCACCCGGCTCTCGGCCCACGTGAGCTTGGAATGGGGGTTGACTCAGGAGATAAGTTGGGGGCTCCGAATGCCCCCTGAAATAGCTGGCACCCCGGGGATCAGCAGTCAGCCAGACACCTGCACCGGGGCACACCTGTCGTCCTTCGGGAGAAGGGATATAGCCAGGCATCAGCCCTCATCTCCCCTCAGGTACCTCTACTCCCGGAGGATCGATGTGTCTCTGTCATCGGTGAAGTGTTTGCACCAGCTCGCCTCCACCTACCAGGCCGAGCAGCTGCAGAGCTACTGCGGGCACCTCTTTGCCATCCTCATCCCCCAGGACCCCTCTTTCCGGACACCCCTGGAGCTCTATGCCTACGCCCTGGCCACCCGGGACCCCGTGCTGGAAGAGATCTGCGTACAGTTCCTGGCCTGGAACTTCGGGGCCCTGACGCAGGCTGAGGCCTGGCTGAGCGTCCCCCCGGGCCTGCTCCAAGACCTGCTCTCCAGGACTGAACTGGTGGTGCCCAGCGAGCTGGTCCTGCTGCGGGCTGTGGACGAGTGGAGCCGGGAGAGGAGCACCTCCCACAAGCAAGTGGAGGGCTTGCTGGAGAAGGTGCGGTTCCCCATGATGCCACCCCGGGACCTCTTCTCGCTGCAGTTTAACCTGTCCCTCTACTGGAGTCACGAGGCGCTCCTCCAGAAGAAGATACTACAGGCCCTGGAGTTCCACACCGTGCCCTTCGAGCTGTTGACTCAGTACTGGGGCCTGAACCTCACCGAGGACGCCTACCAGCCCCGGCTTTACACCTCACCCACCTGGAGCGAGTCTGTGATGAGCTCCAGTTACAGTCCCTACCGGTCCTTCCAGACGCCCCAGCACCCCAGCTTCCTCTTCCAGGCCAGTTCCGTCTCCTGGTCTTTAGTCTACCTCCCCACCCTCCAGAGCTGCTGGAACTACGGATTCTCGTGCTCCTCCGATGACCCACCACTCCTGGCTCTCTCCAAGTCCAGCTACTCCAACCCCACCATTGGCTATGAAAACCAGGCCCTGCTGCACTGTGAGGGGAGCTATGTGGCAGACACTGTCGACTTCAAGGGCTGGAAGGCCCTGATCCCCAGCGCCCTGGGTACCAATAGCTCCAGGAGCACTTCCCTCTTCCCCTGCTCAGCAGGGTTCTTCAGCAGGTTCCAAGTCGTCATCCGTCCCTTCTACCTGACCAACTCCACGGGCATGGACTAGACTCGAGGCTGAAGGTCAGGGTGGGCAGGAGCCCACAGAGGCTGGGCCCCTCCCTCCCGTCCTGCACATCCTCTCTGCAGCCACCTCCAACCACCGGCCACCAGGTGGCCCCCCTGCTTCCCTTGATCTCTCTGAGCTTACAGAAATTACTGGAAGACTTCAGCTACTGCAGATTTTGCTGGTGGCTCAGATGGTAAAGAATCTGCCTGCAATGTGGGAGACCTGGGTTCAACCCCTGGGTTGGGAGAAGGGACCTGGGTTCAACCCCTGGAGAAGGGAATGGCAACCCACTCCAGCATTCTTGCCTGGAGAATCCCATGGACAGAGGAGCCTGGCAGGCTACAGTCCATGGAGTCACAGCGTCAGAGACAACTCGTTGCAAAGAGTTGGACACAACTGAGCGACTAACACTTCCTTCCTTCCTTCAACTAGTGCACTCACAAGCTGAGAACTCCCACTTCAACTGCCCGGCTAATTTGTTGGGAAGCAATGAGACGTGAGCCAGGAGCTGTNAACCTCACCGAGGACGCCTACCAGCCCCGGCTTTACACCTCACCCACCTGGAGCGAGTCTGTGATGAGCTCCAGTTACAGTCCCTACCGGTCCTTCCAGACGCCCCAGCACCCCAGCTTCCTCTTCCAGGCCAGTTCCGTCTCCTGGTCTTTAGTCTACCTCCCCACCCTCCAGAGCTGCTGGAACTATGGATTCTCGTGCTCCTCCGATGACCCCCCACTCCTGGCTCTCTCCAAGTCCAGCTACTCCAACCCCACCATTGGCTATGAAAACCGGGCCCTGCTGCACTGTGAGGGGAGCTATGTGGCAGACACTGTCGACTTCAAGGGCTGGAAGGCCCTGATCCCCAGCGCCCTGGGTACCAATAGCTCCAGGAGCACTTCCCTCTTCCCCTGCTCAGCAGGGTTCTTCAGCAGGTTCCAAGTCGTCATCCGTCCCTTCTACCTGACCAACTCCACGGGCATGGACTAGACTCGAGGCTGAAGGTCAGGGTGGGCAGGAGCCCACAGAGGCTGGGCCCCTCCCTCCCGTCCTGCACATCCTCTCTGCAGCCACCTCCAACCACCGGCCACCAGGTGGCCCCCCTGCTTCCCTTGATCTCTCTGAGCTTACAGAAATTACTGGAAGACTTCAGCTACTGCAGATTTTGCTGGTGGCTCAGATGGTAAAGAATCTGCCTGCAATGTGGGAGACCTGGGTTCATCCCCTGGGTTGGGAGAAGGGACCTGGGTTCAACCCCTGGAGAAGGGAATGGCAACCCACTCCAGCATTCTTGCCTGGAGAATCCCATGGACAGAGGAGCCTGGCAGGCTACAGTCCATGGAGTCACAGCGTCAGAGACAACTCATTGCAAAGAGTTGGACACAACTGAGCGACTAACACTTCCTTCCTTCCTTCAACTAGTGCACTCACAAGCTGAGAACTCCCACTTCAACTGCCCGGCTAATTTGTTGGGAAGCAATGAGACGTGAGCCAGGAGCTGTTGGGTTTCCTACCTGGCCTTTCACTTTCTCCACCCTCTGCTGTCCCTTATCTGAGATCATTAAAATTGCACTGTGGTTTCCCCAAGTTCTCTCGTTCACGCAGAATGGGCTGATGAGTCCATAGGGTGTTGAGACAGAGGATAATGCACTAGGCCTTGGGATCCAGTAATGAGCCGATGTGGTCCCTTCCCTATGAAGCTGCTGCAGTCTCGTAGGTGAGACAGGCCATTACAAGTAAGCAAACACTTGGGGTGAGGACCAGCGGGAATAATGGGTGATGGAAACCAGAGGAAGGAAGGCGGGAGGCATGGGCTGGAGGTGCTTTAGTGGATCTCAGTGGAGAAATGAAGAGTGCGAGGCAGCAGGCATGGGAGAAATGGCAGGAGGGCGTGTGTGTTCCAGGGAGAAGGAACAGTAGGTGATTGGAATCTTGGCCCCATCAATCTTCCCACTTGTGCACGGGGAAGGGGGCAGAGATTCTCATCCCAGCATTCTTTGTAGAAGTAGAAATTTGCAAAGAACCTAGAAGGCCACCAATGGGGTGCTTGAGCACAGATAAAAGACACCCACAATGTGGAGGGTCAGGCAGAAGAAGGGTGTATGGGAAGGAGACTGGAGGATCCACAGAATCTAGGGCAAGGCAAGGGAACCGGACCTGGGGTCCCACAAGGACATTGCTTTAGAATGCCACCACCGGGTTCTGGGCGCTGGAGGCTGCCCCTGCCGCAAGCGGGGCAAGAATTCTAAAGTGTCGCNAGGGAACCGGACCTGGGGTCCCACAAGGACATTGCTTTAGAATGCCACCACCGGGTTCTGGGCGCTGGAGGCTGCCCCTGCCGCAAGCGGGGCAAGAATTCTAAACTGTCTCCGCTTCTTTGTGATACACACGCTCCAGGCACCGGGCCCTGGTGGAAGCATCTGGTTGGCCAGGCTCAGGCCACGTGCCCTTCCCCCTGGCCAGGGTCTGAGAGAACAAGCACCTGGACTGTTCTGGCCTTGAGAAGGGGGGCGGCACGGGACTCACCCAATGGGAGGAAGATCCAGAAGCTGGGCAGCCAGGGTGGCAGCTGTCCCCTGCCACACACGCCTCTTCCCCTCCAGCCCCTCGAAAACAAGAGCAGGGAGACACAAAGCCTGCCCCTGCCCCCATGCAGCTTCCCCTTTCCCAGAAGGCGCCCCTAGCCCCGGCTCCCTCCCAGGGTCCAGGCCCTCCATCTTGGCCACCTCGATGGTGGTCCTTTGACATCTTAAAAATCTACTACTTTGTTTAAACCACACTGTTGACCGTGGCCATCACCGCCGTTCGGGACCGTAGCTGGTGAAGGAAGAAGGAAACGTTGGTTATCAACGTGCTCCAGACACACACAGGGGAGCGCCAGTCTTACTGAAGCAATGAGCCACAAACCCACAGCATCCTCCTCTCCTACTCACTCCCTGGACCTCTACCCAGAGCCAGCACCCCAGAAGTGAAGGTACAGGCCTGGTCAGGTAACCAGAACCTTTGCTCCAGAGTGCTCCGGGCCCTGGTGGATCCAGACTATAAGGAAGCCTGCAGCCCCACCTTGAGCCATGGGATCAGCCGTGTGAGGACACGCCTGAGGAGTCCCCGAGTTCCTTCCATCCTCCTTGTGGGCGTTCGAGTGGCAAGTTTGTCCCCCTGACAGTCAGGGTCCAGCAGCCCAGGGTAGGCCTCCTGCCTTCTTTCCTCACCCATCCCATGTGCCTGAACACACGAGTGGTCCCCTTGGTCCATGCTGGTCTCAGCTTCTGGCCAGCGGAGCCTGGAGGTGTCTGTGAGTGGAAACATTCCTTTCGTGGGTGTAAACACTCTAAACCAGCAGAGTCCAGAGTTAGGGGGCCGGACGCACAGTGTCTGGCCCTGGGGACTAATCTGTCCCCTCAGCCACCACTGGCTCCCACACCAGGGGTGCAGGTCGGGGAGGGAGTCCCACTGCCACAGACAGGAGCCCAGGGCTGGGAGTTTGTTTGGGGTTGTTCTGTTCTGTTCTGTTCGGCAGTAAATAATGAAAGAATGTATGAAGGAATCTGGAAGTTGGGCGGTTCCAGGACTGGCTAATGTGCTGTTGATGTCTTCAGACCCAGATCCCACTGTCACTGTTATCTTCAGCCTTGGGATTTGGCCTCACCCTCTGATTCACAGGCCGGGTCCGTGTCATGGGCTACTCTTACGACAGCAGATCCCTTGGCCTCAGCACCTGCATGCTCGGGGAGCAGCGGTCCAGCCATCGCGCTGGTCGGTGAGTCCAGGGCTGGGAGCGCTCAGGCAGACTGATGGGTGGGGAGGATGATCCAAATCCAGTTACTGTCGATCCCGTGGGTGGCAGGCGAGCTGCCTGCCTTGTGCTCTGACTCCAGGCTTAGGGTCACCACTAACGGGCCACAGCAGCACCAACTGCGGCACGTGCCACCTCAGCCGTCCGGAGGGGGTGCCCTCATCTAAGTGGCCAGGGCCACCTGTCCTTGGCTGTGGCATAGCGAGACGGCAGGGTGCAGGCACAGAATCAGCGAGCTGGCGCAGTCCCGAAGCAGGTGGGTGGGTGGGTGCATGTGTGAGAGAGAATTGCTCCCCACAGCCGCATTCCAGGTGTTGGGCTATACCACTCTGCTCCGATCAGGCTGTGTCTGGAAAAACAGGAGGGCCCACTGGGATCTTCACCTGATCTAGTTCAAGATAGTCCGCTAACCAAGCATGTATAAGAGCCCACAAAATCTCCCAGGAGCTCTCGGTCATCTGGTTAATGGCCAGGAGGAAGGTTGTGAGGACCGCACACTGTTGAAGTCCAGGGCCTAAAAGCTTGGCCACTTGCCTCTGAGGGGGCTCTGAGTGACCCAGAAATTGGGAGGGGACTGCAACCCTCTCATGATGGCTCTGCTCGGGTTTTTTTCCTCAGCGATAAGAATGATAAGAATTAAGTAAGAATTTTGCAAGCTGCTCATCTATTTTGGTCCTGAGCATCTCATGAGCAGCTAGCCACATCCCCCTATTGCAGTCAGGAAGCCCTCTCTCTGGCAATGTCTCTAGAGGGGGGCCTCTCTGACCTTCAGAGATAAGCCACAAGGGCACTTTCTAAAAGGCTGGTGCCTCCTTTCCCAGTGATTTCACCAGGTCTTGAGGCAAAGACAGCTGTCTGGGTCTTTCCAGATTAGAGGCTGGCGGCTCACTGTACATTCTTCAGGGGTTCTGGCTCCTGGAGTCCTTTCTCTATATGATACCAAGGAATTCTTGGCCCCCAGAGAGGCCAGTTTTCAGTCAGTGAATTGAGATAGTTAACATCACTCTCAGCTGCTCAAGGTAGTGAGGAAGCTAGACCCCTGATAGATGTACCTGTATTAGATACTTTTAGCTTCAGCTTCATATAATGACAACTGAAAACAGCTGTGGCTTGAGATCCTTACTTTTTCTCTCACATTGTAGAGAGGTTGGCTCCTTCTCCTTCTACACCATTTAGTATGTGACTGCCATTCTCAAGGTTACCTCGTGGTCCATAATGCTGCTGGGGTTCCAGCCATCATGTCTGCCTTTCAGGAAGCAGGAAGGAGGTAACAGAAAAGGACAAAGGGCTTTGCCCANGCCACACACGCCTCTTCCCCTCCAGCCCCTCGAAAACAAGAGCAGGGAGACACAAAGCCTGCCCCTGCCCCCATGCAGCTTCCCCTTTCCCAGAAGGCGCCCCTAGCCCCGGCTCCCTCCCAGGGTCCAGGCCCTCCATCTTGGCCACCTCGATGGTGGTCCTTTGACATCTTAAAAATCTACTACTTTGTTTAAACCACACTGTTGACCGTGGCCATCACCGCCGTTCGGGACCGTAGCTGGTGAAGGAAGAAGGAAACGTTGGTTATCAACGTGCTCCAGACACACACAGGGGAGCGCCAGTCTCACTGAAGCAATGAGCCACAAACCCACAGCATCCTCCTCTCCTACTCACTCCCTGGACCTCTACCCAGAGCCAGCACCCCAGAAGTGAAGGTACAGGCCTGGTCAGGTAACCAGAACCTTTGCTCCAGAGTGCTCCGGNTTCGGGACCGTAGCTGGTGAAGGAAGAAGGAAACGTTGGTTATCAACGTGCTCCAGACACACACAGGGGAGCGCCAGTCTTACTGAAGCAATGAGCCACAAACCCACAGCATCCTCCTCTCCTACTCACTCCCTGGACCTCTGCCCAGAGCCAGCACCCCAGAAGTGAAGGTACAGGCCTGGTCGGGTAACCAGAACCTTTGCTCCAGAGTGCTCCAGGCCCTGGTGGATCCAGACTATAAGGAAGCCTGCAGCCCCACCTTGAGCCATGGGATCAGCCGTGTGAGGACACGCCCGAGGAGTCCCCGAGTTCCTTCCATCCTCCTTGTGGGCGTTCGAGTGGCAAGTTTGTCCCCCTGACAGTCAGGGTCCAGCAGCCCAGGGTAGGCCTCCTGCCTTCTTTCCTCACCCATCCCATGTGCCTGAACACACGAGTGGTCCCCTTGGTCCATGCTGGTCTCAGCTTCTGGCCAGCGGAGCCTGGAGGTGTCTGTGAGTGGAAACATTCCTTTCGTGGGTGTAAACACTCTAAACCAGCAGAGTCCAGAGTTAGGGGGCCGGACGCACAGTGTCTGGCCCTGGGGACTAATCTGTCCCCTCAGCCACCACCGGCTCCCACACCAGGGGTGCAGGTCGGGGAGGGAGTCCCACTGCCACAGACAGGAGCCCAGGGCTGGGAGTTTGTTTGGGGTTGTTCTGTTCTGTTCTGTTCGGCAGTAAATAATGAAAGAATGTATGAAGGAATCTGGAAGTTGGGCGGTTCCAGGACTGGCTAATGTGCTGTTGATGTCTTCAGACCCAGATCCCACTGTCACTGTTATCTTCAGCCTTGGGATTTGGCCTCACCCTCTGATTCACAGGCCGGGTCCGTGTCATGGGCTACTCTTACGACAGCAGATCCCTTGGCCTCAGCACCTGCATGCTCGGGGAGCAGCGGTCCAGCCATCGCGCTGGTCGGTGAGTCCAGGGCTGGGAGCGCTCAGGCAGACTGATGGGTGGGGAGGATGATCCAAATCCAGTTACTGTCGATCCCGTGGGTGGCAGGCGAGCTGCCTGCCTTGTGCTCTGACTCCAGGCTTAGGGTCACCACTAACGGGCCACAGCAGCACCAACTGCGGCACGTGCCACCTCAGCCGTCCGGAGGGGGTGCCCTCATCTAAGTGGCCAGGGCCACCTGTCCTTGGCTGTGGCATAGCGAGACGGCAGGGTGCAGGCACAGAATCAGCGAGCTGGCGCAGTCCCGAAGCAGGTGGGTGGGTGGGTGCATGTGTGAGAGAGAATTGCTCCCCACAGCCGCATTCCAGGTGTTGGGCTATACCACTCTGCTCCGATCAGGCTGTGTCTGGAAAAACAGGAGGGCCCACTGGGATCTTCACCTGATCTAGTTCAAGATAGTCCGCTAACCAAGCATGTATAAGAGCCCACAAAATCTCCCAGGAGCTCTCGGTCATCTGGTTAATGGCCAGGAGGAAGGTTGTGAGGACCGCACACTGTTGAAGTCCAGGGCCTAAAAGCTTGGCCACTTGCCTCTGAGGGGGCTCTGAGTGACCCAGAAATTGGGAGGGGACTGCAACCCTCTCATGATGGCTCTGCTCGGGTTTTTTTCCTCAGCGATAAGAATGATAAGAATTAAGTAAGAATTTTGCAAGCTGCTCATCTATTTTGGTCCTGAGCATCTCATGAGCAGCTAGCCACATCCCCCTATTGCAGTCAGGAAGCCCTCTCTCTGGCAATGTCTCTAGAGGGGGGCCTCTCTGACCTTCAGAGATAAGCCACAAGGGCACTTTCTAAAAGGCTGGTGCCTCCTTTCCCAGTGATTTCACCAGGTCTTGAGGCAAAGACAGCTGTCTGGGTCTTTCCAGATTAGAGGCTGGCGGCTCACTGTACATTCTTCAGGGGTTCTGGCTCCTGGAGTCCTTTCTCTATATGATACCAAGGAATTCTTGGCCCCCAGGGAGGCCAGTTTTCAGTCAGTGAATTGAGATAGTTAACATCACTCTCAGCTGCTCAAGGTAGTGAGGAAGCTAGACCCCTGATAGATGTACCTGTATTAGATACTTTTAGCTTCAGCTTCATATAATGACAACTGAAAACAGCTGTGGCTTGAGATCCTTACTTTTTCTCTCACATTGTAGAGAGGTTGGCTCCTTCTCCTTCTACACCATTTAGTATGTGACTGCCATTCTCAAGGTTACCTCGTGGTCCATAATGCTGCTGGGGTTCCAGCCATCATGTCTGCCTTTCAGGAAGCAGGAAGGAGGTAACAGAAAAGGACAAAGGGCTTTGCCCAGTCATCTTTCCCACAAGATGGAATGTTTCTTAAATTTTTCACCGAAGATGCCTCACTTGCTTCATCCTTGCTTTAGTCCCATTAAAAGCAATCATCTCTGACCCTGCAGTGCTTGAACACCTCATTCCAGGTTACCACAGGCAGTGACTGAATCTGCAGNCTGATAAAGGCCAAAGCCACCGCCCGCCTCAGGGGCCGCTGGCATCTGATCTGTGCTCCTCAGGGCTGCAGCGAGACACCGGGGCACGTGGGGCCCGTCCATCAGAGACACGCTGGCGTCCCTGTTGTCCAGAGAAGGCAAACCACACTCGCAGTGCTGGGAAAAGGCTTCACGAGGTGAGCCAGGCCCACTTCAGAAAACCCGTTCCCGACTGGGAGACGGTTTCAGACATTTCCTTTTGTTGTTTTTGTTAGAAACGATGATGGCCAACATTTGTGAGTAAATATCACCCACCTACCGCCTTCCCCAGTGGCTCAGACGGTAAAGACTGCCTGCAGTGCTAGGACAGACGCGGGTTCAGCCCCTGGGTCAGGAAGATCCCCTGGAGGAGGAAACGGCAACCCACTCCAGTACTCTTTATGGAGAATCCCATGGACAGAGCCTGTCAGGCTACAGCTCATGGGTCACACAGAGTCGGACATGACTGAGCAACTAACACTTATCTCCCCCACATGTAGGATTATTCCCACAGAAGAGATGAGCAAAGCAGCTATGAACAACAGAACAACATTATAACCCTTGAAGAACCTAAGTTGTTTTCCAAGCTGTCTCTGTACAATGACCACCACATGCCACCCCACTGGCCACAGACCAGGAGCCANATACACATATACCTACACATATTTATATCTATGCACGCATACAAAAATGAGCTCAGTTCATTTTGATATTACATCTACATACCATGGACCCACCACTTAGACCCAGACAGTGAAATCTTCCGTCATCCCCAGAAGGCTTCCTCCCACCTCTCCCCCTGGTTAATACCACCACCCTCAGCACAGCCACTGTTCTGACTTCTGTCAACATAGATTAACCTTTCCTCTTCCTGAACTTCATATGAAGGAATCAGAGTATGTGCCCTTCCGTGGCAGCCTTGTTTGGCTCAGTATTTTGTCCAAGATTCAGTGTCTTGTTCCAGGCAGCAGAGCAGAATTCCATTGTCTGAATTCACCACAATTCACCAACCTGTTCTACGGTGTTTGGGATGAAGCTTCTCTGAGCATTCTCGTGATGTGCTTTGGTGGACACGCAAGCTCA
The DNA here is from genome assembly GCA_006410735.1 of Raphicerus campestris. Taxonomy (NCBI): domain Eukaryota; kingdom Metazoa; phylum Chordata; class Mammalia; order Artiodactyla; family Bovidae; genus Raphicerus; species Raphicerus campestris. The sequence continues at coordinate 2,108,096 of SJYW01003465.1, forward strand.
TTTCTCTTGGGTGCGTACCTAGGAGTGGACTTGCTGGGCCATGCGTTTAGCTCTCCCAGCGCCCAGTCTCCCTGGCAGCGTGCATGAGTCATTTGCTCTGTGTCCCCAGCAGCTGCTCACAGCCTCAGTCTTTTAAACTGCAGCAGCTCTGGGGTGTGTGTGTGTGAACATGGATCGTTTTCTGCTTTCAGGCCCTGGTTCCCCGAAGGTCCATTACCTGATATCCATTTCTACCACCAATCTCTATACTAGCCAACCTTAGTTGCTGAAAATAGAAACGAGCTCTGGTGAACTTAGGACTTCCCTCGTAGTTCAGACGGTAAAGCATCCGCCTGCAATGCAGGAGACCCAGGTTCAATCCCGGGGTCGGGAAGACCCCCTGGAAATGGAAATGGCAACCCACTCCTGTATTCTTGCCTGGAGAATTCCATGGACAGAGGAGCCTGGTGAGCTACAGTCCGTGGGGTTACAAAAAGTCGGACTGAGTCACTGACATTCGCACACACACTGGTGAATTTAAGCAGAAAAGGGATTTACAAAAGGAATTAGGAAGCTTGAAGAATGAATGGGGAGGCTAAAGAACCAGGCTGAGGAACTGAGCAGGAATTAAGGAAGGTTAGTGTTCCAGGTGGGAGAAGGCAATGGCACCCCACTCCAGCACTCTTGCCTGGAGAATCCCATAGATGGAGGAGCCTGGTGGGCTGCAATCCACAGGGTCGCTAGGAGTCTGACAGGACTGAGCGACTTCACTTTCCCTTGTCACTGTCATGCACTGGAGAAGGAAATGGCAACCCCCTCCAGTGTTCTTGCCTGGAGAATCCCAGGAACGGGGGAGCCTGGTGGGCTGCCATCTCTGGGGTCACACAGAGTCGGACACGACTGACGCGACTCACTGGCAGCAGTGGTCCAGGTGGGCTTCCCAGGCGCTAGTGGTAAACAACCTGCCTACCACTGCAGGAGGCGTGAGACGCGGGTTCGGTCCCTGGGTCAGGAAGACCTCCTGGAGGAGGGCATGGCAACCCACTCCAGCATTCTTGCCTGAAGAATTCTGTGGGCAGGAGAGCCCGGCAGGCGACAGTCCATGAGGTCACAAAGAGTCAGACGCGCCTGAAGCGACTTAGCAGCAGCAGCAGTGCTCCAGGCTACTTGCCACAAGAAGCTGACCACTACGAAACTTAGCGGCTCACTCCCACCACCATGCATCTGAGTGTGGTCCACTGGGCTTGACTGCGATGGGCCATCTTGGCTCTGCACAGGGCTGGCTGGGCTCACTCATGTTGAGGTTTCATCTGGGACAGCAGGAATCCCTCTATATCATTTCCCATCCTGGTGGACAATGACCCAGGCTTGGTCACCTGGTGGCAAGGTTCCATGATTCAAGATGCAAGGCCTCCTGAGGCCCAGGCTTGGAACTCACCCCCAACATCCCGGGACCAGCAGGGAGCCAGCGGTTGGCAAAACAGACTCTATCTCCTGCTGAAAGGAGTGCTATTTGTAATCAGCTCCTCATACGTAACCAGAAAGCCAAAGACAGGCAGGACCCAGAGAGTCGGGTTAGAAGTAAAACCACCAGACGAGACTTCCCTGGAGGTCCAGTATTTAAGACTCCAGGCTTCTACTGCAGGGGCATGGGTTCAATCCCCAGTTGGAGAACTAAGATAAAAAATATATATATAAAACTGGCAGCCCACGGATGTGCTCACTGCCTCAGGGGATCCTGGCTTCTGGATGCTGTCGCTGTGGCCATTCCGCCACCACCAGCAAGCTCCCTGGACCAGCCTTGTCTCACCGGCTGTAGGCTGAAGACTCAAGGGCCTGCGAGGGCATCTGAGAGCAGTGACCTGGTCTTTTCAGCTCACCTGATGGCAGGTTTCCTAAACACAGGAGGGAGACTCAGATGCACTGAGGAATAAATATATTACAGGTGCTCTGAGGAGTGGAAGACTATACAGCTGTGCAAAAGGACTTCAGGGACCCCTTGTTTGTTGACAAGATGCAAGACACACCATCAACCTGGACAAACATGGAGCAGTCCTGCCTTGGACACTCACCGCTGTCCATTGAGTCTCCGTTTCCCACGTGTTCCTTCCCCAAACGACCCAGAGGTTCCTTTGGGACCTAACCCCCACCCCCTCCACTGGGCAGCAGCCCCGGGTGATCCCTGGGAGGGGTCCAGGGGAGCCCCAGTTATGGGTTTGGGGTGCGCATGGTTGGGAGTGAGGAGCTTGTGGCCCATGTTGATGCTTCTGTTGGGGGAGGGGATTTATGGGCAACTTCCCCCCCCACCCCCGCCTGAGGACACTAGTGTATCCTTCCATCAAGGAGAGGTTGTTTGTTTCTTTGTAATGTATTCAATTTACTTTTTCATGGAGGTGAAAATGTCACATAATGAAGAGTTTTTAAAAAGCCATTTCCCCCTGCTCAGGCCTTCGGCCTCTAGGTTATGGCCCCAGCCTCACACAGAGCGGCTCAGACCTCCTGAAATAGCCAGAATTCAGGAGGATGGGTTGGCGCCTCACCCATGTGGCCCTGGCGAAGGTGGCAGGCCCCAGGCCTCAGGGAGCACTGGACAGGAAAGGTCTGATGTGGCAGGAGCTGATGTGCCGGAAGAATGCCGCTGGTGGGGACGCCAGGAGCTCAGAGCCAAGCATGTGTTCGTTGCAAAATGCCAGGGAAGGAATGCGGAGCCCTTCCCCCAGCTCCCTGGCCCCACACGATCTCTGCCGAGTGCCAGTCCGACCCGTCTGCACAGATGCCCGTGCCACACATGTGCCTTCAGGCTGTCAGGACAGGAGGCTCTCCTGGAGGCCCCTCCAGGCTGAGCCGGGGTCTCTGCCTGCAGAAGACAAGCACGTGACCGGCAGAGACGGATGAAGGACACACTCACCCGGACAGAGGGGCAGTTAGAACCGGTTTGGAGGAATCGTGGGGAGCTGTGATCACAGCTGCAGGCTGTGACCTAAAGAGAGAAAAGCGGTGGGTGTTGGGAGAGGGACTGCACAAGGCTGAATATGAACCTAGGAGTCTCAGGGAGGCCAGGCAGCGCTGGTCCAGAGAGGGCCGAGGAGCCCCAGGACAGAGCTGTCCTTGCCTCACCTGGGTAAGACAGGGAGGGCACAGGGCTGGAGTCACGGTGGCCCAGCCTGGCTCCTTGCTAGCAAGGGCCAGGCAGGAACAGGCTTGGGGATCTCTGCCTCACCAAGCTCACCATCACCTCTGATCCCTCTGATCCTAATCCTAGAGATGGCCTCAGACCCCAGGAGCATCCCCAGAGGTGGATCCTTCACAGGGAAAAGAGGCTTCTTCACCACCCACCCCCAAATCCTAGCTCTGCTCAGAAGAACTGCTTTTCTTCCTTGGACTGCACACAGATGGTTTCTTCTTCTGAAACACTCCCTTCCTCCTCGCCAGGTTAATTCTTTTTTATCCTTCAGGTTTGGGAGCCTCTCAACCTTGGAGGAGCCTCAGATCTCAGGCTCTTACTAAAAGGGGCCTGAGCGTCCGTATTTCTAACCAGCTCCCAGTATTGCCAGCACTCCTGGTCTTCAGGCTACACTCTGGGGACCATACTCTAGGGACCAGTGACTCAGATGCCTGAACTCTTGGGAAAGCCTCTGTCTTTAGCCTGGAGGCAGCTACCCTGTCCTGTGTCCATGACACACTCTTCATCCCCCCACTCAATAATCTTTTGTTTTGCCAAAAGTTTTACTTCATTTTAGGATTGAAGGATTTGTTGAGAAACCACTCATCACATACAATAAATTTCAACATTTAATAGGGGATTATTTGACTTACNTGGGGAGCTGTGATCACAGCTGCAGGCTGTGACCTAAAGAGAGAAAAGCGGTGGGTGTTGGGAGAGGGACTGCACAAGGCTGAATATGAACCTAGGAGTCTCAGGGAGGCCAGGCAGCGCTGGTCCAGAGAGGGCCGAGGAGCCCCAGGACAGAGCTGTCCTTGCCTCGCCTGGGTAAGACAGGGAGGGCACAGGGCTGGAGTCACGGTGGCCCAGCCTGGCTCCTTGCTAGCAAGGGCCAGGCAGGAACAGGCTTGGGGATCTCTGCCTCACCAAGCTCACCATCACCTCTGATCCCTCTGATCCTAATCCTAGAGATGGCCTCAGACCCCAGGAGCATCCCCAGAGGTGGATCCTTCACAGGGAAAAGAGGCTTCTTCACCACCCACCCCCAAATCCTAGCTCTGCTCAGAAGAACTGCTTTTCTTCCTTGGACTGCACACAGATGGTTTCTTCTTCTGAAACACTCCCTTCCTCCTCGCCAGGTTAATTCTTTTTTATCCTTCAGGTTTGGGAGCCTCTCAACCTTGGAGGAGCCTCAGATCTCAGGCTCTTACTAAAAGGGGCCTGAGCGTCCGTATTTCTAACCAGCTCCCAGTATTGCCAGCACTCCTGGTCTTCAGGCTACACTCTGGGGACCATACTCTAGGGACCAGTGACTCAGATGCCTGAACTCTTGGGAAAGCCTCTGTCTTTAGCCTGGAGGCAGCTACCCTGTCCTGTGTCCATGACACACTCTTCATCCCCCCACTCAATAATCTTTTGTTTTGCCAAAAGTTTTACTTCATTTTAGGATTGAAGGATTTGTTGAGAAACCACTCATCACATACAATAAATTTCAACATTTAATAGGGGATTATTTGACTTACTTTCAATACACAGTCACTAAAAGAAAAAAAAACAAACAGAAACAATAGAAGTAACAGCACCAACTTGAGTCAACAACCTACATCCAGACTTGACCAGCGCTGGGAAGTCCCAGTGAGGAGAGTCCCAGGCTGTGTTCACTCCACAGGTGAGACTTCAGATTGCAGCTTTGGGGATGGGGATCCCACTTATCATTCCAGGTAGCAAACTGATAACATCAATTCGCCTGCAAAACTGCCAATGCTGTTTGCTTCACCTGGTGAGTCATGGGATTTCATTTAGACCCCTGGGGGATTGTCCAGGTTCTCCGGAACTTAAGAAATTCCAAGCTTATCTTATCTGAAGTGCTTCCTTGCAGGCAGGCAGAGAATCTGGGTAGTGTCCAGGAGAGTCAGAAGCAGGTCAGAGGCCTGAACCTCGGGTCCTGAAGCCTGAATAAGACCTTCCTCCGTTTCGATCTCCCTAACATCCGCCCACAGGGCACGGCCAAACCTCTTGGGTGTCTCTGCTGCCTCTAGACTGATTTCATCTTTTCCACCATCAGATCCCGGGCACGCCCAGCACAGAGCAGCCGCTCTGTAGCCTTTGAATCCTGGTTGGATGAGTGAATCAGTTCACGCATTCAGACAAAACGCTGATACAAAACTATGCCAGAAGCTCCCACGTCTACACCTTGGGAGAAGAAATCCCAAACACTTAGAACTTGAATCTTTTTGGAGTCGTAAGAAGATGAAGTGTAAAATCTGTGGAACAGCAGCCCAGTGCAGCCAGGAATCTTGTTAGCAGTGCAAATACTCGGGTCTGCCCCAGTCTCCCTAAGTCAGAAACCCTAGGGACTGCAATCTGTATCTCCAAGCCTTCCAGGGTCTCTGGGTCACTCAATTGCAAAGCGTCTTGAAGTCTGGACCAGTGACAGCTCCTGGCCGCCTATGGGAGCTACCCAGAAGCTTTGAAAGCTCTTATGCCTTTGCCCCTCTGTGCCATTGTTACAATACTTCTGACTCCAAATGAGAGGTTTCCCACTCCGAACACCAAATCTGTAGCGTCCTTTCTAATACCACGTCTCCAGCCCTCTGACACTACCTGGAGTTACAGCAGATCCCACAAGTTAAGAGCTCCGTTCCTTAACTGAGCTATGACTCACCCCCACTTCAGATGCCAGTTGCAAGCTAGGGTTGGGAGTTCCTACCACCCCCTCTTCAGGTATAGGATTTGCTAGAGTGATTCTTACTCAGGGAAATGCTGTCCATACTAATAGCAGCTTATTATAAAGGATGCACAGAGAAAGCAATGGCACCCCACTCCAGTGCTCTTGCCTGGAAAATCCCATGGATGGAGGAGCCTGGTAGGCTGCAGTCCATGGGGTTGCTAAGAGTCGGGCACAACTGAGCGACTTCACTTTCACTTTTCACTTTCACGCATTGAAGACGGAAATGGCAACCCCCTCCAGTGTTCTTGCCTGGAGAATCCCAGGGACGGGGGAGGCTGGTGGGCTGCCGTCTATGGGGTCGCACAGAGTCTGACACAACTAAAGTGACTTAGCAGCTGCAGCAGCGTAAAGGATGCGATAAAGAGTTAGTTGGAAGATGTGGGGAGGAGGGGTGCAGGGCTGCTGTGCTCACCTGCTCACCACCCTCCCAGCGCCTGCACCCAGGGATCCCTGAACCCCGTCTTTTAGGAGTTTTCAGGGAGACCTCATTCCTTAAGCATGATTGGTTAAACCATTGGCCATTAGGATTAACTCCAGCCCCGGAGAAGGGGACAACAGAGGACGAGATGGTTGGATGGCATCACTGACTCAATGGATGTGAGTTTGAGCAAACTCCAGGGGACAGCAATAGACAGGGAAGCCTGGCGTGCTGCCGTCCGTGGGGCCGCAGGGAGCTGGACACAACAAAGCAACTGAACAACAAACTCACCACTTCCCAGAGGCCAGGGGGGTGGGGCTAAAAATTCTACCCTTTAATGAAGCTGGTTGGTTCCTGTGGCAACCTCAGCCCCACCCTGAGGTTACTGAGGGGCCCACCAAGAGCCACCGCATTCTCATAAGCTCAGTTTTGGTCAAAAGGGGGCTTCTCACGAACTCCAAAGGATGTTCCTCTCACCCTCTCATGAAATTCCAAGGGTTTTGGAAGTTCTTATACCAGGAACTAGGGACAAGGACCCAGTACATATTTCTCAGTAGGTGACATTTTACGGTATCATAGCCCCCCGCCCCCACCTTTCTGGGGGTAGGTCAGCTCTGTTCTGGCTCCCCAAACTCCACCTCCTTTTTGCTGAAATGGGGATGAGGGAAGGATTAGAGAGAAGAAAGCAGGAGTGAACCAGGCGTGTGGCCAGAACAGCTCAATAAAGGGAGGGGGAGGGAGGCTGTCACAGGTGGGAGATGAGGGGTCGATGACCTCTTTTCCCAGAACCTTGCCTGGAGGGGGACGGTGCCCAGGGCAGCTCCCCGTGACTGCGTGTGTGGTGTGCTGAGCAGCTGGTCCTCATCAGACCAGCCTCAAGCCTTTCCCAAGGAGGCTTTTGCTTCAGTCACAGCAGACCCTGTATAGGGATGGGTAACTGGGGAGGAGTGTTGCCTTGGCAACACAAAGACTTAGGAGGGTGGTGCTGGTAACCAGGGCTGCTTTTGACCTTCACCATCTTTCAGGCTGGTGGCTTTATCATTGCCTGCTCTGCTGCTGGGGCCTTCCCAAGTCTGCACTGAAAATCCAGCCTCAGGGGAGGCCTTTGGCTACCCCTTTCCACCCACCTTCTCATCTTAGAGGGCATGGCCTTGAATTACACTTCACCAGGAGGTGCCACTTGAAAGCATCTCAGCCAAAGCTGAGCCCCTGTTTGCCCTGGATTTACCCTGTGGCTGCCACGCCAGGCCACCCCTGCTGCTCATCCTGCAGCTATAACCAGACTAGCAAGGTGACCTCCAGTTTCCATATGGATCCAATGCAAAAGACAGTGAAACAGCCTCAGCATCATGGATCCAGGTTTGACTCCTCTCAGCTTGGTGTTCTTAGGCAGAAGCCTTCACCTCTCTGAGGCTTAGCTTGATCTCAGTAAAGGGGGGCTGATACCCTTCCTCTCTCCAGGGGATGTCACTGGGGCAGCTGAAGGCTTTCATGGGCCACAGTCCCTCGTGTCATGAGGGTGAGATGGGTGTTAGTCTGCTCAGGATGCTCTAACAGAGCACCACAGCCTGGAGGCTTATAAAACAGAAACTTAGTTCTCGCTGTTCTGGAGGCTGGAGTCTGATTCAGCATTGGATGAAGCCCTCTTCCTGGTTCATAGATGACCATCTTTTTTTTGCTGTGTCCTCACAGGGCAGAAGGGTGAAGGTGCTCTCTGCTGCTGTTGCTGCTACGTCACTTCAGTCGTGTCCGACTCTGTGCAACCCCGTAGATGGCAGCCCACTAGGCTCCCCCGTCCCTGGGATTCTCCAGGCAAGAACACTGGAGGGGGTTGTCATTGCCTTCTCCAATGCATGAAAGTGAAAAGTGAAAGTGAAGTCGCTCAGTCGTGTCCGACCCTCAGCAACCCCATGGACTGCAGCCTTCTAGGCTCCTCCGTCCATGGGATATTAAGACATGTATGCATGCTAAGTCACTTCAGTTGTGTCCGACTCTTTGTGACCCAGTGGATGGTAGCCACCAGGCTCCTCTCTCCATGGGGTTCTCCAGGCAAGAATACTGGCATGGGTTGCCATGCCCTTCTCCGGAGGATCTTCCCGACCCAGGGATCGAACCTCCGTCCCTTATGTCCCCTGCATTGGCAGGCAGACTCTTTACCACTAGCACCACCTGGGATGCCCTTTATTAGGACACTAGCCCCATTCCAGAGGCTCCCTCTCCTGACCAGATCACCTCCTAATGCCATCGTACGGGGGGCTAGTTGTCAACATGTAGATTTCAGGGGGACACAAACATTCAGCCCATGCGAGATGTTTATGAATCTTCTGTCATTGTGACCAGATGTTTGTAGAGGTCCAGTTCAGTGCCAGGACCTTCAGGAATATTGACTCTTTCAAAGACCCCTGTTAGAGACCCCAGTGCCCCTCCACCCCGGCCCAGCCATAAAACTTTCCCCACCCACTCTGGTCCACAGGCAGTGTTGCAGGATTGGGGTTCAGGCTTCCTAGTAATTTGAAGGCTTTGTATTGATTGGGGTTCAGAGAGGAGGAGAGGGGAGCTGGCTTCTGCTGGCACGGAGCTGATGCTGCAGCTGGGCAGGCCCCCGGCGGCACCCTCCTTGGTGGCCTTGGCCTTGAGAACAGCGAGGAGGCCCCACCACTGACCGCACGGTGGGCCAGGCCAGCTCCTCCGCCCCGCTGGGCCGGGCAGCTCCCTCTGACCTTGGCGGGGCCAGCTGTCCATGTGCACGGGCAGCCTGCCTGGTCTCATGCAAGGTCAGAGGATTTCTGAAAGTGCTTAAAAGCCTCAGCTCCTTCAAGAAGGATTTTCTTCACTGTAGCACAGTGGGGTATTTCTGGGCTGCGGGCTGCCCAGGCCCGGACGCGCCTGAGTTTATTCACTCAGTCTGGGGATGAGGCCCAGCTGGGGGGATCCTTGAATGGCATCCCTGGAGAACTAGGTCTTAGGGACTTCTCCTGAGCTTCCTCAGGGTGGGGGTGAACACCCTGTAGCCAAGGAGGAAAAGGAGGCTGGTTAGGAGGCCACCCCCACCCCGTCAGAGTGGCCTGGCCGCCACGGTCCCAGGGCTGACCACCAAGGGAGGCCTCTGGCTTGCCAGCCCTAGCTGACCCGAAGCTGGCACCTGCGCCCCACACAAGGTCAAGAGGGCACCTCTGGGGAGAACCCAGAGGGAGGTGTCCCAAGGCCCAGAGGATGAAAACTAGCTGGGCTTCTTTAAGAATCTGTGTTGCCAGAGGAGAGAAAATGCCGAGGGAGGCCTTCAGTAAACATCTGAGAGCTTGCAGTAACAACTCCCAGCTGTGTAAGGGGTGTGGGGGCAGGGAGGCCCGCAGAGCTAGACTGGAAGGTGGGATGGGCTGAGGTCAGGCTGGGTGGGGACCGGCCAAGAACGCATGGAGGGTGGGCAGCGGGCTGAGTGGGGACAGAGGTTTGTCCAAGCGTGGTGGGCAGCAGCTGAGCCTCCAAGCTGCTGGGCCTGGAAACTTCCACTTCCCTCGGGGCCTTTCCTGAATCCTTTTGGAGATCTGTAGCCACTCCTTGCCGCCAGTGAGGACACTGATGGAAAGGAAGTTTTCCATCCCATGGGTGCAGAGGGGAGAGGGGGCAGGGAAAGGTTGGTGCAACCTTTTCCAAATCAGGGTCAACAGCTCAGCTGCCTGTCTGAGTGATACTATAGCACCGAGGATCAAACACAGCACCCGTGAACTGCCCTCAGCAGCGCTCTTCTCCAGACCCATCCCCTGGAGCCCCACCTTCTCTGACCCAGGAGTTGTCCCGCCTTGTTTCCCTGCCTCCCAGCTCTGTCCAGGCCAGCCCCATAGAGCCACCACTGTTACTGCCCTAAGACGCCTGATCAGGACATTTCCCTTGGCTTAAACCCAGGTGGTGATCCTGTCGGTGATACTAGATGTCCTAGTTAGGATGCTTTGGGTTATGAGTAACAAATACAATTCAGAAAGGCTTAAATGTTGGAGAGGATATTACTGTTCATAATAACTGGAAAGTATAGGGGCTGTGTGGGTATCCTGGATGGTTGAGCCAGCAGTTCAGCCCTGTTCAGAGGGCTAGGTTCAGGTCCATCTCTTCTTTCTGTCCTCTGTAGCAGCAACTTTAGCCTCACACTGGCTTCCCTCATGATGCCAAAATGGCTGAAGTGGCTCCAGCTCTATTTCAAACCTTTAAATGGCAGAGGGAATCTCTTTTTCCAAATTCCTGTCCTGGTTACATTTATCTGTATAACAGATCACCCCCAAATTTTTATTTTGCTTATAAACTATTTGGGCAGGGCTTAATAAGAACAGTTCATCCTTGCTCCACATGGCATCAGCTGGAGCAGATAAACTGGGGCTTGGAGTATCCATTTCAAGATGGCTCACTCATGTGGCTGACAAATTGGTGCTGGAGCTGGCTGGGAACTTGGTTCCTCCACATACAGAACTGCTTGGGCTTCCTAAGAGCATGGCACCTGGGATCCCAGGGAACAAGGCTGGAATGCGTGATTTTCTTATGATCTAGCCTCAGGAATCCTACAATATCACTTCCTTTGTGCTCTGTTGGTTGCAATGGTCACAAAGGGCTGCCCGTATTCAAGGGGATGGACCACAGTCCTTATCACTCATGGGAGGAACATCCCAAGGTCGCATCCATGAAGAGTTGGTGGGATGGGAGCTGTCATTGTCACTATCTTGGAAATATGATTGGCCACAACCCCCAGCAAACGTCTTGACTCTCTCTGAGCCAGCCTGGGGGCACATGCCCAGCACTAAACTGATAACAAAGGCCAGAGGATGGGTTGAGTCTCATCCCTGGAGCTGGGGAAGACTTGGCTCTCCCCAGAGTGTCTGGGCTGTGTGGGAGAGGTGTGGGTCCCCCAGGGAAAGCAAGAAGCTCAGGATGCAACCAGTGCCCCCTAGGCTGCGGCTGCGCTAAGTGTTTGGTCTCATTCACTTCATTACTTCTCACCACAACCCAGTGAGGCTGGTGCTGCTGTTCTCTGGACTTCACAGACAGTAAGATTTGTAAATTGCCCAGATCCTCAAGACCAGAAGATGGCAGAGACAGAGTTAAAGGTTGGGATTGTATGACTCTAAGTCTATGCTGGTAACCATTCCATAGAAAAGCTGAAGGCTTCTGGCCCATGGCTGAATGTGGAACTTGAATGTGGAAGCATATAGCCTGGTTGCATTGGCAGCCATTTTGCGACCATGAGGAAATCCAATTTGAGAAAGAAGCAGATGCACAGAAAATGGGTAAACCTTGATCAATCACAGCGTCGTCTGCCCTCCACAGGGACTCTTTAACTATGCGAGGCAGTAAATCTGCTTTACTGTTTAAGACTATGAGTATGATGCATAGTCACTTATAATTGAGAATATCTTATCCAACAAAGGAGGTTATTGTAATATTTTCCCCATTTCATTATAGGAATTGTCTTTATGTCTGTCTGTGATTAGATAACAAGTAGCTTAGAAGAAGAGTCCCTGCCTCAAACATTTCTCTATGCCCAGTCCTTAGCACTGCAAGTGACACTCCATATTTTAAACCATCCCTGGAGAGGAAATACATGAGAACAGGTATAACTTATTCTTCTAGAATTGTCAGGTATGATATGAACTAGCACAACCCCCTTCGCTGCTTCCTTACCGGGCGCTGTTCTATCACTGTCTCTTGTTTTCAAAGCCCAAACACAGAACGCATATTGCAACTGAGCTGCCCACAGTGGGACTCTGGGAAAAGAGGCGAGGAGAAGACCAAGCGGGTGCCTGGTGGCCGGAGTAGCTGGGCCATGGAGGTGGCCCTTGGCAGATGGCAGTAGAGAGACTGAGAAGAACCTTCGTGAGAAACTGGGGTGTGGCTGGGATGAGGCGAGCCTGGGTGCTTTCATGCTCTCAGCACATTTCATGGCAATAAACTTGGCCTCGTTGCTATAAAAGCCTTCAGCTCAAGACACACAGCCTTTCCTGTTTTCTTTATTGAAGGTTAACTTTTCACAAGTTAAATTTCCTCCTACTCATCCAGCCTCATCAAGGAGCCTTGGCACACAGAGCTTTGCTGAGCGTGATAAAAGAAAGCCTCAAAAAAAAAAAAAAAAAAAGATGAGCATTCCGAGTGTGTTTCTGGGAAAAGCATATTCACCCAGCTCACTCTGCAGACTTCCGTTCCCCTGCTCTGCTCCCAGACTCAGGCCCACCCTCGTCAAGTGTGTGGGCAGCAGGGTCTGCCCCACCCCTGCTCGGGGCCACAGAACTTAACTTCAGAGCAGCTGGTTGGAGCCCAGTTCTGAAGGCTGATCCCAGAATGGTGGTCCCCAGTCTGCCCCTTCTGTGAGAAACAAGCAAACTAAGATGTCTCAATCTTTTCAGAGCGGGGTCTCTGCAGCTGACGCAGCTGGCTCTTGTTGAGACACTGGGTCTCTGTGCGGTTTCTTCTCCCCAGCAAATCAAAGACAACTCCAGGGCTCACTTCAGCAGGACACANTTTGAGAAAGAAGCAGATGCACAGAAAATGGGTAAACCTTGATCAATCACAGCGTCGTCTGCCCTCCACAGGGACTCTTTAACTATGCGAGGCAGTAAATCTGCTTTACTGTTTAAGACTATGAGTATGATGCATAGTCACTTATAATTGAGAATATCTTATCCAACAAAGGAGGTTATTGTAATATTTTCCCCATTTCATTATAGGAATTGTCTTTATGTCTGTCTGTGATTAGATAACAAGTAGCTTAGAAGAAGAGTCCCTGCCTCAAACATTTCTCTATGCCCAGTCCTTAGCACTGCAAGTGACACTCCATATTTTAAACCATCCCTGGAGAGGAAATACATGAGAACAGGTATAACTTATTCTTCTAGAATTGTCAGGTATGATATGAACTAGCACAACCCCCTTCGCTGCTTCCTTACCGGGCGCTGTTCTATCACTGTCTCTTGTTTTCAAAGCCCAAACACAGAACGCATATTGCAACTGAGCTGCCCACAGTGGGACTCTGGGAAAAGAGGCGAGGAGAAGACCAAGCGGGTGCCTGGTGGCCGGAGTAGCTGGGCCATGGAGGTGGCCCTTGGCAGATGGCAGTAGAGAGACTGAGAAGAACCTTCGTGAGAAACTGGGGTGTGGCTGGGATGAGGCGAGCCTGGGTGCTTTCATGCTCTCAGCACATTTCATGGCAATAAACTTGGCCTCGTTGCTATAAAAGCCTTCAGCTCAAGACACACAGCCTTTCCTGTTTTCTTTATTGAAGGTTAACTTTTCACAAGTTAAATTTCCTCCTACTCATCCAGCCTCATCAAGGAGCCTTGGCACACAGAGCTTTGCTGAGCGTGATAAAAGAAAGCCTAAAAAAAAAAAAAAAAAAAAGATGAGCATTCCGAGTGTGTTTCTGGGAAAAGCATATTCACCCAGCTCACTCTGCAGACTTCCGTTCCCCTGCTCTGCTCCCAGACTCAGGCCCACCCTCGTCAAGTGTGTGGGCAGCAGGGTCTGCCCCACCCCTGCTCGGGGCCACAGAACTTAACTTCAGAGCAGCTGGTTGGAGCCCAGTTCTGAAGGCTGATCCCAGAATGGTGGTCCCCAGTCTGCCCCTTCTGTGAGAAACAAGCAAACTAAGATGTCTCAATCTTTTCAGAGCGGGGTCTCTGCAGCTGACGCAGCTGGCTCTTGTTGAGACACTGGGTCTCTGTGCGGTTTCTTCTCCCCAGCAAATCAAAGACAACTCCAGGGCTCACTTCAGCAGGACACATACTAAAATTGGAATGATACAGAGAAGATTAGCATGACTCCTCAATAATTCACTTAATGGGAGGGGCTACCCTTGCACTAAGGAGGACACACATCCTTGAAGCCTTCCCTGGTAGCTCAGAAGATAAGGAATCTACCAGCAATGCAGGAGACCCAGGTTCAATCCCTGGGTTGGGAAGATTCCCTGGAGAAGGGAATGGCAATCCCACTCCAGCAGTCTTGCCTGGAGAATTCCAGGGACAGGGAAGCCTGGCAGGCTACAGTCCATGGGGTTGCAAAGAGTCAGACATGACTGAGCAACTTACACTTTCACTTCCATATTAAAAAAAGAAAAGGAAAGGAAAACTCCAGCTCGACAGGTGTAAACAAGAAGAATGGTTTAAAAACCTCATCTGACACTGAGCCCCGAATCAGCACCCGGGGGTCCTCACCCACACACTCAGCCGGGCCACTCACACCTGTCATTGCTGGGTGCGGTTCTCTTACTCACGGACCGCCATGCATTTGCCATTTTTTCCCATCCTAACAGAGGCAGAACTACTGGACTGCTTCCCCAAGAAGAGAAGGGAATTGTTGGACCAAATTCTGGATATTCCAGGGGTCACGCAATCTCTATAGACATGATTCCTGCCACCTGTCACCTTTCCCTCTGAGATGGTCACCCCAATACAGATAAATACAAACTATTGGCAAGAAATTAAAAGTTTTACCCAATTAAACAGTGGCTGCATTTTCTTTCTTTCTTTTGGGCTGCAGCATGCATGCAGGATCTTAGTTTCCTGCTTGGGGATCAAACCCACACCCCCTGCAGTGGAAGCTTGGAGTCTTAACCACTAGACCATGGGGGAAGTCCCTGCATTTTCTATATGAATAAAATCATCTTTGCAGAAATGACTGGACAGGTTTTTGAAAAGGGGGGATGTGGATTTAGGGTGGTCTGCTCTATAAGACAAGCCTGTCATGGTGGTTGCCCAGTGCTAGCAGTCAGGACTAAGGTCCATGTGAGGGAGTGACCAGGTGTGTCCCAGTGCTGGCAACGGGCCATCTCCACTGTTCTGGATGGCCGCCGCTCAGTGTCTTCACTTTGCAGGTGTGTATCCAGCTCATAACTTAAGCTGTGTGCACTTCTCTGTATGTCCTTGTTAGGTAAAGACTACCAGGACCCCCAAAAGAGTGTCTAACAGGCTTTTTAATGGCGAAGCGCTCCCGGGCGGGGCTCCCGGGCTGGCTCCTGGGTGGGGTTCTCTGACCCGAACGAGGCAGGTCGAGGAAGTCCGCGTCTGGACCGTGCTGCGGGTGGCTTTTATACGCTCGTTGCCAGGGACGGTCAAGCTAGATGGACGGGGGTTCGGATAGGTCGCCAGGCCGAGGCGTTGCGGGCTGACAGGTCCTTCTACGTGGCTGGGGTGGGGCGGCTTTAGCTGGTGAAGTGTGCTGTCATTGGTCCCCGGGATCTGGGAGGTTCCTTCCGTTAGAAACCTCCCCCGCTGTTGGGGGAGAGAAAGGGGGGCCCATCATGGCCCCGGGGTCCGACCTTACAGTCCTGGTATATTTGTCCCAGAACAAAAAGTGTCTTTCGGTATCTCTTCAGCCAGGGCACCCATGATGCAGGGTACATGATCAGCTCGCACACAATTCTTGACTGGTCGGTTAGCATCAAGGTGAAGTTTTGAGTATCACTAATCTTTCTGGTTTCAACTGGTCTGGAATCCACCTGCTTTTATCAGCACTTTTCACTGGAGGGGGTCTGCTGCCCATAAAAGCAACTTAGGTATGTGTGCCAAACATTTATTTATCTATATCTTTCAGGGAACTGGGAGTTCAGTGATTCTGCTACCTGGCTGGTTTATAGCCTAAATTGTTACCAGTTTTCCCTGACCAACAAATATTCTTTGTTTCTACATCTTCACATTTCCTAATCAGGAACTGGCACCCTTGAGCCAGCCATGCTGAGATCCAGGGAAGGCTTGGGAGAATGAGGCAAAAACTTTTGCTTCAAAGGACAAGGACACAGGGGCCAGTAGGCTGTTTCAATCCCCCGTTTTATTTGATACTCCTCAATCTTGAGGAAAGTAGATGTTGGATAAGAAAGGGAATCAGGTTGGTTGGTTGCTTGGGTTTTGGCCATGCCGTGCAGCATGTGGAATCTTAGCTCCCTGACCAGGAATCGAACCTGTGCCCCCTGCAGTGAAAGCTCAGAGTGCTACCCACTGGACCACCAAGGAAGTCCTTGGGAGTCATGTTCTGAGTAGAGAAGCCGGTCACAAACTTGGCAGAAGAAACCGATTTTAGGGGGACTCGGTTTCAATGGCTCTCCTATCCTCAGCCCCTCACTCACCCTCCCTGCCAACTTCTCCTCAGATGCTCCCTGCCCAGGCCATCCTGTCCTAGCCCAGGTCCATGCCCCCAAGCCAGGCTATCTCCCCTCTCTGCACACCCTTCCCCACTTCTGCCCAGGGAAAGCTTCTCTGCCCCAACTGCCCAAATTTAACCCAGCTTTCAAGATGCAATTTCCATCATTCACATGTCTTTGGGGAGAAAAAAAAAGTTATATGGAGATATAATTCACATATCATACAATTCACCCATTTAAAGTACACAATTCTATAGTTTTTTAGCACATTCCCAGTGATGCAGCCATCTCCATAGGTAATTTTAAAACATTTTTATCACTTCAAAAAGAAATTGTCGATCTCCCCTGCCTCTCTCCTTCAGCCCTGAGCCTACTCTGAACATTTCATATAAACGGAATCATACAATACGTGGCCTTCTGTGTCTGGCTTCTTTCACCAAGCATGTTTTTGAAGTTCTCTGTGTTAGCGCTTCACTCTTTGTGATGTCTAAATCCTAATCTGTGGTGCAGAGGCAGCTCGTTTTGCTTATCCAGTCATCCTCCAACCGACATTTGAGTGGTTTCCACCTTGTGCTGTGATGAATCCACCATTCACCTTTCAGCTTGCTCCAAGCAGCTGTGCCTCCCTTGCACAAACCTTGCCCCTACTAATATTAACTACCCTCTACCAAGGGGCCTTCCAGGTGGCTCTAGTGGTGAAGAACCTGCCTGCCGACCCAACAGATGTAAGAGACACAGGTTCCATCCCTGGGTCAGGAAGGAGGAAAATGGCAATTCACTCCATCCCCAGGAGGAGGAAATGGCAATTCACTCCAGTATTCTTGCCTGGAGAATCCAATGGACAGAGGAGCCTGGCGGGCTACCATCCATAGGGTCACAAAGAGTCAGACAGGACTGAAACGACTTAGCACGCACACACACACCAAGCACTTACTATGTGCCAGACTCCAAGCTGGGCTCTTATGTCAGTAGGTTGAATTCTCACCGTAACCGGATGAGTGTGGTGAGTATTGCTTCCCCTTTATGGATGAGAAAGCTCAGGCCCAACAAAGTAAAGAGACTGGCCAAAATCACGGTGGAAATGGGACCTGAACCCAGGTCTGGCCTGCCAAAAGTCCTTCTGTTGTGTTTATTTCATTTTTGTCATTTCATCTTTCTTTAATTGGTTTTACGTATTTTGAGGTCGCCCTCAAATTGTAAGACTCTTCCGGGTAAGGACCATGTCTCACAGTTCTTTAGTCTTAGACCTACTACCTTGTTGGACACTCTTTCCATGCATATTTATGGGAGCTCCTACTGGCTTGCAGTCTGTGGGGGGATTAGTGCTTTTGTTCCGCTGTGCAGCCCTCTCCTTAGCCTCCTCCTGGCTACAGGATGGGCATGTGCCTCAGGCCTAACCAATCAAAGCCCTCAATCCTGCTGGCCACAGTGATTGGCTTAAGGATGGGCCTAGGGAGCCAAGCCCAGCCAATCATAGCCTTCCTCAAGTATTTTGCCATAGTAACGGCTGAGGACACCTGCTTACTCTTTGGGACTGGGAGCTATAGGGACCATCAAGCCTGGCACTGCCATTAGCAACTTCATCCTGCCTCCTGGGCAGAGCCTACATCAGAATGCCATGCAGATGTTAAAAATAGTATTGCAGGGAAATAACCACATAGAGAGATCTTCAGATACCTTCCTGGGTTTAAAATAAGAAAGCTACAAAGTAGAACATATTATATTATTTGCTACATATGTGTTCACATACATACATGCAAATAAAAAATGGATAATAGATGCCAAAGTACTAACATAACTTCTGTGTGTATGACTATTGATTATATAATTTTTCTGTTTATTTGAGTTTTCAAAACTCCAACTGATTTCTATACATCTTAGGGTTCTTTTTCTTTTTCTTTTTTTTCTGTTTGTTTATTTTAAGCTAGAGCCCTTCAGTTCAGCCTGAGTCATCTCATTCACCTTTTTAGAGCACACACTTCTCCAAAAACCCCATCATCTGCCCTGATCCTGGGCCTTCCCTATTCTTGGCCACTCTGCTCACCTGGGTCCCTCCTGGCCATCAGGTCCTGCCGTCCCAGCTGTGCCCGAGTCATGCCATCCCCGGCTGTCTCCCCAACTCTCGGAGAAAGGCAGGCCTCCCTCCCCCAGTCATCCTGCTGCGTGTTGTGTTTCCATTCTCGGCTCACAAGGAACCTGCAAAAAATATTTTCTTTGGCAGTCAATTAGAGAGTAGCAGTCCCAGACATGCCTTCCAGGCGACGTCCGAGCCTGGAGCGGCTGCTGCCCTCCCCTGCTGCCAGGAGACACGGTCAGAGACGAGGCCAGTGTTCTGACATCATTGCCTCGAATAGGGCTCTTGCCCCCATCAGGGTGTAAGCGACCTCAGGGCCCAGGAGGTGCAGCCCCCACAGGAATCCCCTGGTGGACCAAATCTCTCCGAGCCAATGGCACAGAGCCATCCTCCTGGGTCCAGAACCTGACTGCCTTCTCCCACTACTGAAAGGTTCAAGGGTACGGGAGTGTCACCATCAGGGAGTCAAGGGCCCGACTGCCCCCCGCCCCGAGTGTCTCCCTGGGGAGGGCCTGTCCACTCCAGAGAGGTGTCCCTCCCTGTTCCTCTTCTGGGCTAGCCTATCCTTCAGACCCCAGGACCTGAATACTCAGTTAGTTGCTGTTGTTCAGTCACTAAGTCGTGTCCAACTCTTTGTGACCCCATGGACTGCGGCATGCCAGGCTTCCCTGTCCTTCATGATCTCCCGGAGTTTGCTCAAACTCCTATCCACTGGGTCAATGATACCATCCAACCATCTTATCCTCTGTTGGCCCCTTCTCCTCCTGCCCTCAATCTTTCCTAGCATCAGGCTCTTTTCCAATGAGTTGGCTGTTCGCATCAGGTGGCCAAAGTATGGGAGCTTTAGCTTCAGTGTCAGTCCTTCCAATGAATATTCAGGATTTATTTCCTTTAAGATTGATTGGTTTGATCTCTTTGCTGTCCAAGGGACTCTTAAGAGTCTTCTATAGCACCACAATTGGAAAACATCAGTTCTTCAGTGCACAGCCTTCTTTATGGTCCAGCTCTCACAGCTGTACATGACTACTGGAAAAAAACATAGCTTTGACTATATGGACCTTTGCTGGCAAAGCGGTATCCCTGCTTTTTAATATGCTGTGTAGGTTTGTCATAGCTTTGCTTCCGAGGAGCAAGCATTCCCAGTTAGTACCAGAAGCCATAGTCACTGAGCCAGGTATGGGTGTAGTCACCTGACCTTGGCTGGTCCTTTGATTCTGTACTAATAAGAATGATCTGGATAGAAGGGCCAAGAGGGTAGAGCAGTCAGGCTGAGCTGTGAAAATGCAGAGAAGTTTGAGGAGAGAAAGGAAAGAGAGGCAGACAAATGGTTGAGATAAGCCGTTCCCGGGGGTGAGAGAAGCAAGAGGGATAAAGTAGCTCTGAGGGCTCTCCGTATTTCAGACGTGCAGGGGCTAGCATGACATTTGCTGCACCGCCTGCAGAAAGCCCACTTTAGTCAGCCCATCTCATCTGGGTATCTATTCCTTACAACCCATAGATTCAGGGTTACATTGAGAGCACCTATTTCCAGGTGGGAAGAGCTGAACCTATATCCAAGTGGAGGGAGATGCCCTCTCCCCATCCCTCATCCCTCTCCCCATCCCTCTCCCCACCCTCCCACGGGCTGGGAGACTCTATCTGCTGTCATCCCCATGGGCCTTGAGTTCTTGAAGAAACTGCTTCCCCAGGACTCCCAATCCTGGTGTCCGAGAGAGGGGTGTTTCAATGGTTCATCCAGATCATAACCAAAAGTCACTGGACAATGCTGGCTCAATGGGCCCTAGAAACCACGCTGACTGGGTGTGCTGACCATGCCCAAGGTATAAAAATAGGTCACAGGCTTTGGCATCTGCAGAGTAAGGTTGGCAACTGGGTCCCTACAGCCTCCTAGCTGTGGGGTCTGCTTTGTTTCTTGGTACCTTCATCACCAATATCATCAGGGACCTGCTAGATGCCTTCCTGGAGGGTACTGTAGGCGGTAGTACCAGTGGGATCTCATTTTTCCAAGCGAGGAAGCAGAAATGGGAAGAGGTGAAGCCTTGGACATAAGTCACACAGCTGATGATGGAGGATAAACCCCAGCTCATCTGATTCTGGGAGCTGGTTTTGCCCAAAGAGCAGAAAAAAGTCTTGTGAGAAACCCTCACAAAATGAAGTTAACACACTTCCCAACCTGGAAAGAGAAAAGGGAGGCCTTCAACAAAAGTGTTCTTCCAGTGTTTACAGAGGAATTACGACGTCTGGGATTTGCTTCCAAACTGTCCACGGGGGCACGTGTTGATGGGAGCAAATTGGATGAGCTGATCGTTTTCAAAGCTGGGCACTGAGTATGTGGGTGAGCGTTACACTGTTCTCTCTCCTTATAAACAGGTCTGGAAGTTCTCAGAATAAAAAGCTTTTTTGAATGTATCGAGTAGGAACTCAGCCAGAGTTGAGGAACGTTATCCGGCAGAGGAAGGCAAGGCACAGACAGTGGGCATCGAGAGAGAGCTGGGAGCCCGTGCCCAGCCCCACCGACTACGCTCCCTCCGCACTAGTCTCCCTCTTGCCTCCCATGTGGTCCAGGAACCCTGGGCTGTGAGTAATGCATGCGCCTCTCTGCGGGACATGTGTTTCCAATCATTCTGCTCAGCAGTGAGTCACCACGGACAGCTGCTGGCTGTCTCGTCTCCCACCCCTCACCTCCAGATCTGCCCTGCCCCCACCCAAGTCTGAGCTCCTGCGTTCTCCTACCTCGAGGACCTTCTGGCTAGAACAGATGTCGCTGTTGTTTAGTCGCTAAGTCGTGTCCTACTCTTTGCGACCCACTGGACTGTAGCCCCGCCAGGATCATCTGTCCATGGGATTTCCCAGACAAGAATACTGGAGTGAGTTTCCATTTCCTTCTCTGGGGGAACTTCCTGACCCAGGGATCTGCCATTGGCAGGCAGATTTTTCACTATTGAGCCAGCAGGGAAGCCCACCCAGAGCAGCACTCACTTTGGTCTGGATAACTGTCACCACCTCCGGTCTCTAGCCCAAACCACATGGACCTCGCTGGTGCCCTTGCTCCTCCGCTGAGCCCTGACATGCTTTGCCATCCTCTCTGCCTGTATTTCCACTGGAGGGGGGATTATGCTGTAGGAGGCAAGGGGCTACTTTTGTTCCATCCACGCCTTCAGCACCTGCACGCTCCTGCCCACAGCTGGGGCCCAACGCAAACTTGCTGAATGAATGAATGAACTATAAGCTAAAGAAATCAGGAGTCCTGGGGAAGGCAGACATGAAAACAAGTAACCTGTGAGAGAAAATGCAAGGGGGCTGAGAAGTCCAGGTAAATGGGCCACGGAAGGGCAGCTTCCATCTCTACCCCTCTCTAGGGTGACCTGCTCTTGGCCCAACCCCAGCTGGGCACCTCCCTGGGATGGGGATCAATCACACGCCTCCTTTGCTGGCTGGGCTGACTCCTGGGGCATGGTGAGGAAGCTTCGAGGCCGTAACCGGGCTCAGTGGGGAAGGGGTGCTGGAGAGCGATGTGTCTGGTGGGAGTGGACAGGGGTCTCCTGGCCAGCCAGGAGGCCACATCTGGGACATCCCTCTGCTTGCCCTGAGGAGTCAGATCACAATTCAGCGGGGAGCACTGAGGGGGCCGGACCCAGGGCACCCTCCACGTCTGCAGGAAGCCCAGCATGCCTGGTGCCAGCTGGGACGCAGCCTCCGCACCCCTGGTGCCTCCTCTGTGGACATCCAGGTGACCCAGCTCTGTGGTTGGTGACACCTGTCAGGAGAGGTTGAGCTGGGGGATGCAGGGGCCGCTTAGCAGTCACTCGGCATTGGCTGTGTTCCCAGGCCAGGGAACGCTGGGCAGGGCCGGGGCCCCGAGGGAGGAGGGCAGAAAGCAGTGGGACTGGGGGAAGGGCCGCACACGTGGTCACACTTCTACCCGGGGCTGGCAGGCCCCAGGAGACGGGGTCCCGACCACCTCTTGCCTGTGGGCCTGGGCTGCCGTCTCATAGCTGAGAAGAGGGTGTGAGTGCCAAAAACCAGAGTCAACCATCCAGACTCACAGCTCCACACACCAGCTGGAAATGGCGGTGAGGACCCAATGAGTCACTTTCCAGGGCCTTTTTGCCGGCTCCGCTTGCCACCTTCTGATCTCTTTGTTGGTGACCGGAACCACAAAGACCCTGATCTCTATCTTGTCAGACAGTTCAGCTCAAGGTTGAAGGAGGCGCTGTAGGCACTCTGTCCCCTTGCCCTCACCTTGGACGCCTGTGGATGTCCCCTCCTCTCACCCTGGACGCCCATGGATGCCCCCTCACCCTCACCCTGGACGCCCGTGGACAACCTCTGGGGGCCGGGACCTCGTCCGCGTGCTCTGTAGCTGACCACAGAGGGAAGGAGGCAGGTTGGAATCTGAAGATGATCAGAGACCGGACTGGGGATGCAAGAAGCTTGGTGATGCCGACCACCGGCTGGCCCTGCTGAGAACCTGAAGTATCCTCAGAGAACAGAGACTCGAAGGGGCGAAGAGGCAGGGCAGCAACACAGAAAGAAAAATAGGATTGGGGAGAGGAAGGAGAGAGAGGAAATTCTTGGGCACAGTCTTAATCATAGCCTTGAAATGAAATTTACTGCTGCACTCAGCATGGGACGCCAGCCAGCGCCGCCAAACCAGCCCCCCTTCTGTTTGGATTAGTCGATGACATCATGGCCATGGGCCATCACTCCCAACACCAAAGGAAGAGCAGGATGGCGGGCGGGAAACCTGAGCCTCCTGCCTCTGGCTTCCAGGGAGGGGAACCTGAAACCAGGAAAACTCAACCGCAACCCTCCCCTGCTGAGCTGGGCAGCCAGTCCCCCAGATGTCCCCACCCCCCCGCTCCTGGCCAGCCCCTGGTCCCCAGAACGCCAGCTGAGGCTGCTTCCGGGAGAAAGGCGGCGATGGAGGAGCACGGATCCCATCTCTGCTCTCTGGCCCTGCTCCCTAACCCGCCCATGAGAGGAAGCACGTGACCACATGCCCAGGGCCAGAAGGAAATGGCTTGGGCACCAGAAAATGCAGAGCGGCGCCCCGAAGACAGCCACTGCTTAGCTCTCGGTGTCCTTTGTTTTCCATGGAAAGGAAGCCTAAAGGGGCTCCGAGGGGAGCCCATTTCGGGGATACCTGGGAGGCAGACAAGTGGGGAGCCAGCGGAGAAGGGCAGAGCTCCAGGGTGTGGACTCCCGGGGCACAGACTACGCAGGAGCAACAGCTGTTAGGGAAATTAAAATGGATGAGGTCTTGTTCAGGCTTCAGAAGCAGGGGAGCAGGCCTCAGGTTTGTTTCTGAGCTGCCTGGACACTGCCTGGATCCCATACCTGCCTGCAAGCGCAACAGGCCACGTGGTACTTTAGATCAGAAAGGAAGGGAGTCTTGGACCCTCTGAAGTCACCCTGGCCAGGTCTCTGACTCACAAGGTGAAACAAACAGCATTGTAAAGGTTAAACCCAAGCTGCATTTTTTTTTTCCAGTGTAGATGTGCTGGGTCATCTCCTAGCCTGTTCTCTGGGTGACACGTGGGTACAGGGACCCCCTGCCCCCTCTGTGTTACTATCTGCTCTCCAGAAATGGAACCTTGTCATTTATAGCTTTGCAGTTAGTTTCAAGACCTATGGTTTTTAATCAGTTTCCCTAGTTCGACAGGGCATCCTGGTGTGCTGCAGTTCATGGGGTCGCAAAGAATTGGACATCACTTAGTAACCCAGATCCCCTGAAGAAAGGAAAGGCTACCTACTCCAGTATTCTGGACTAGAGAATTCCATGGACTGTACAGTCCATGGGGGTCACAAAGAATTGGACACGACTGAGTGACTTTCACTTCACTTAGAGACTAAACACATGACAGTTAGGGGTTCTGCTGCCCCTAGGACATTGGGCAATGTCTGAGGACAGTTTGGTTAGGGGTGAGAGATGCTATCACATCTCAAGCGGAAGGCCAGGGATATTGCTCAATACTCCACCTGGGACAGGGACAACTCCCCCAGAGAAAGTTCTGGCCCCAAGGTCAACATTGCCAAGGCTGAGAAGCTGGCTTGGGCTGAAGAGGATTAATAACAAAATTAATGAAATGAAAATCAAAATGGCCTTGAGAGTGTTCCTGCCTGATCACGGAGCTGCTTACGCAGACTGTGGGGTGACGTGCGGCCTGTCTTCGCGCCACACACAGCCCAGTCATCCTTAGTTACCTTCTTGTCACCTTTGGGATGTCCTGTGATAAACAGCCCCACCACGGGACGGAACGTCAGGGGCTCAAGTCTGAGCTGGGTGGCACTGCCCACCTACTGTAGCCATGAATCTGATGCCTGGATTTGACTGGGGCAGTGGGGGGGCATCATGACCCCAATGCCAGCTGCCCATCCGTCTCCAGGGGCCGCATATCACAAACAGCTGGGCACGTGGACACATCTCCCACCCTTGCAAGCCACCCGACCCTGCTGACCCCACACCTTCCCAAGTGACAGCCACAGCCCACAGGGCCAATGTTAATTCTGTATACCAGAGCGCGTCTGGCTCTTCGGAACCTGCTGGAAGAGTCTGGGGGCTTCAGCTGTCTCTAGGGAGAGAGCACTCCAAGCTCAGAAGGAAACGGATCGTCTCCAAACTGGGAGAGTGGCTCTACCAAGAAGAGGCCCCACTGATGCCCATCCCGGTGCTGGGTGGACAGAACCTGGTTCAGCAGCGCCTCCTGCCTAGGGCTGTGAGGTCATTCTGACTCTGTTTACCTGCCAGGAGCTGGAAGGAGGCAGCGCTGGCACTTCCTCCTGGCCCTGGACGACACTCACTCTGCCAAGCCCAGCCCAGGACGTGCTTGCTGGGTGTGCTCCCGTGTAGATGGGACCACCCAACAGTTCCGCTGGGTTCTGCCTTGAGACAGTCTCTTTAGGAAGGAGGCAGGGGCAAAGTGGGCATTCCTGGTGGGAAATGGGGACCATAGGAATGTGATCTGAGGGTCCTAGAAGCCCCTCCATCCCCAACTAGTCTGGTAGGTGCTGCCCTCTCCTGTCTGTCCTGAGTCCTGCCGGGAGCCACAGACCCAGGCCAAGGTCCGGCAGGCTGTGGTCAGCATGCATATGGGGGCCAGACCAGGGTATCCGGTGTGATCGAGGTCTCCTATTAAGGCTCCCCTGTTAGCCTGCCCCCTAGGATCAGGGTGGGGGAGGCTGGTTAGGAGAGAAGCCCACAGAGGGAGCTGTCAGCCCCGGAGTCCTCTTTCTTTCTGAGTCTGGGATGTGTCCTGACCCTGACTGACCTGGCTCCTTGGGACAGTTGTCAGAGCTGAGCCCTCTACCCGCACTCACCCCCAGCCATTACTCGCATTCACCCTTAGCAGTTGAGCCCTCTTGACAGCAGAGCAGAGACCATATGAAAGGGCCGCCATTAAGTAAACTACTTCCTGTGAGTATCTCTGGTAGATTTCTCATCAAAGGGCTCAGTTCCCATGGTGTGAAGATGGGAAGATTCTAGCGGGGAGCACAGGCAGAGGTTAACGAGGAAGAATGGAGAGGTCAGGGCAGTGAGGTGCCAAGGCCGCATGGGCACCATGAAAAGGCNGGGGCTTCAGCTGTCTCTAGGGAGAGAGCACTCCAAGCTCAGAAGGAAACGGATCGTCTCCAAACTGGGAGAGTGGCTCTACCAAGAAGAGGCCCCACTGATGCCCATCCCGGTGCTGGGTGGACAGAACCTGGTTCAGCAGCGCCTCCTGCCTAGGGCTGTGAGGTCATTCTGACTCTGTTTACCTGCCAGGAGCTGGAAGGAGGCAGCGCTGGCACTTCCTCCTGGCCCTGGACGACACTCACTCTGCCAAGCCCAGCCCAGGACGTGCTTGCTGGGTGTGCTCCCGTGTAGATGGGACCACCCAACAGTTCCGCTGGGTTCTGCCTTGAGACAGTCTCTTTAGGAAGGAGGCAGGGGCAAAGTGGGCATTCCTGGTGGGAAATGGGGACCATAGGAATGTGATCTGAGGGTCCTAGAAGCCCCTCCATCCCCAACTAGTCTGGTAGGTGCTGCCCTCTCCTGTCTGTCCTGAGTCCTGCCGGGAGCCACAGACCCAGGCCAAGGTCCGGCAGGCTGTGGTCAGCATGCATATGGGGGCCAGACCAGGGTATCCGGTGTGATCGAGGTCTCCTATTAAGGCTCCCCTGTTAGCCTGCCCCCTAGGATCAGGGTGGGGGAGGCTGGTTAGGAGAGAAGCCCACAGAGGGAGCTGTCAGCCCCGGAGTCCTCTTTCTTTCTGAGTCTGGGATGTGTCCCGACCCTGACTGACCTGGCTCCTTGGGACAGTTGTCAGAGCTGAGCCCTCTACCCGCACTCACCCCCAGCCATTACTCGCATTCACCCTTAGCAGTTGAGCCCTCTTGACAGCAGAGCAGAGACCATATGAAAGGGCCGCCATTAAGTAAACTACTTCCTGTGAGTATCTCTGGTAGATTTCTCATCAAAGGGCTCAGTTCCCATGGTGTGAAGATGGGAAGATTCTAGCGGGGAGCACAGGCAGAGGTTAACGAGGAAGAATGGAGAGGTCAGGGCAGTGAGGTGCCAAGGCCGCATGGGCACCATGAAAAGGCTGGGCGGGTCAGGGTGTGGCGAGCTTTCGGGGGCCACTCTGACCCTTCATTTGCTGTGCTCTCCTGAGAGTTTCTTGCTTGTTTGCTTGTTTTCTCTAAGAATTATGGCTGTGCTGCATCCTCACTGCTGCATGCAGGCCTTCTCCAGCTGCAGCGAATGGGGGCTACTCTGCAGCTGTGATGCACAGGTTTCTCATTGCAGTCGCTTCTCTTATCGTGGAGCCTAGGCTCTAGACGCGCAGGCTTCAGCAGCTGTGACACACGGGCTTGATTTGTTTTGCAGCACGTGCAATCTTCCTGGACCAGGGATCGAACCCGTGTCCCCTGCATTGCCAGGTGGATTCTTCACCACTGAGCCACCAGGAAAGTCCCTCATGAGAGTCATTTAAAGTTCAGTGCCTCCCTGACAGCAGCTACCACTTGCACCAGATTTTAGAGCCTTCTGGGCATGGTCAGGCAAGCCCAGAAATCCACTTGTTGTTCAGTTGCTCAGTCGGGTCCGACTCTTTGCAACCCCATGGACTGCAACACACCAGGCTTCCCTGTCCTTCACCAACTCCTGGAGCTTACTCAAACTCATGTCCATTGAGTTGGTGATGCAGTCAAACTGTCTCATCCTCTGTCGTCCCCTTCTCTTCCTGCCCTCAGTCTTTCCCAGCATCAGGGTCTTTTCAAATGTTAGCTCTCCGCGTCAGGTGGCCAAAGTTTTGGCGTTTCAGCTTCATCATCAGTCCCTCCGATGAACACCCGGGACTGGTCTCCTTTAGGATGGACTGGTTGGATCTCCTTGCGGTTCAAGGGACTCTCAAGAGTCTTCTCCAAGACCACAGTTCAAAAGCATCAGTTCTTTGACACTCAGCTTTCTTTATAGTCCAACTCTCACATCCATAGATGACTACTGGAAAAACCATAGCCTTGACTAGATGGACCTTTGTTGACAAAGTAATATCTCTGCTTTTTAATGTGCTGTCTAGGTTGGTCATAACTTTCCTTCCAAGGAGCAAGCATCTTTTAATTTCATGGCTGCAGTCACCATTTGCAGTGATTTTGGAGCCCCCCCTCAAAAAAATAAAGTCAGCCACTGTTTCCACTGTTTTCCCATCTATTTCTCATGAAGTGATGGGACCAGATGCCATGATCTTAGAGTTTTAAGCCAACGTTTTCACATCTCTTTGACTTTCATCAAGAGGCTCTTTAGTTCTTTTTCACTTTCTGCCATAAGGGTGGTGTCATCTGCATATCTGGTATTGATATTTCTCCTAGCAATCTTGGTTCCAGCTTGTGCTTCCTCCAGCCCAGCGTTTTTCCATGATGTACTCTGCATATAAGTTAAATAAGCAGGGTGACAATATACAGCCTTGACGTACTCCTTTTCCTATTTGGAACCAGTCTGTTTTTCCATGTCCAGTTCTAACTGTTGC